>CABHPP010121128.1:16661-42090 GCA_902168425.1 Peromyscus attwateri | reverse complement strand
CTTTCTTTCTTTCTTTCTTTCTTTCTTTCTTTCTTTCTTTCTTTCTTGACAGGGTTTCTCTGTGTAACAGAGCTTTGGCTGTCCTGGAACTTGCTTTGTAGACCAGGTTGACCTTGAACTCACAGAGGTCCACCTGCCTCTGCCTCCTGAGTGCTGGGTTTAAAGGTGTGCACCACTACACATGTCTAAGAGTTATTTCTTGAGCCAGGTATGGTAACACTCACTGACTTGTAATCCCCGAGCTCCAGAGGATAGATCAGAGGACTCTTGCATTGAGGTCAACCTGAGCTGGAAAGCAAGTTCAAGGATAGCCTGGCCACATAGCAAGACGCTACCTCAAAATAAAATTTATTCATCTCTTAAACAATAATAATAATTGTAGGTAGAGTTTTCCCATCCTGGGAGCTGTTTCCAAATTACCACACAGAGGTTTATATTAATTGCAAATGCTCAGCCAATAACTCAGGCTTGTTACTAGCTAACTCTTACACATAAATTAACCCATATTTCTGTCTATACTTTACCATGTGGTTCATGGCTTGTTACCTAATTTTCTTTCTTCTTTTTTTTTTTATCCTAATTTTCTGTATGTCCTGCTTGTTTGGCAGCTGCCTGGCATCTCCTTGACTCCACCCTTCCTCTTTCCAGAGTTCTTTGTATCTGGCTCTCTTGCTCAATCTCTTCCTGCCCAGCTGTTAGCCAATCAGCTTTTTATTAGCCAGTGAGAGTAATACATATTCATAGTGTAGAAAAGGATTGCTCCACAGCATTTCCCCCTTTTTGTCTAAATAAAAAGGAAGATTTTAACTTTAACACAGTAAAATTACATATAACAAAAACAGTTATCATAGGGGCTGCAGAGATGGCTTAGAGGTTAAGAGCACCAACTGCTCTTCCAGAGGTCCTGAGTTCAATTCCCAGCACCCACATGGTGGCTCACAACCATCTGTAATGAGATCTGGCACCCTCTTCTGTATACATAATAAATAAATAAATCTTTAAAAAAAAAACAGTTATCACATAAGAATTACAGTTACAGTATCTAGTTTATTTGTATTTGGCAAAATTAGAGAAATATTCTATCCTCTATCTTATTTTTGTAAGTCTAAGGTTTTATACCTAATTTGCATTTTATCATAACTAAGGAAAACTATAAGTTTAAATATCTAGTATTCAACTCCATCCATCAAAGACCCCAGAAGGATGAAATGTTACCTAATGAGAGGGACATCATGCTGCCTGGACAGTCACCCAAAGTTCCTCTGTAATGCTGGGGCATCCAGTTCTGACCTATGGGCCTAGTGTAGCTGACAGACTTTCCTGTGAAGTAGGGAATTTTGAAGGACTGTCCTACCTTGTCTTGACAAAGTTTGGCAGTCACCTTTCTTGTGTCCTACTGGTCCAGGTTGGACAGTAACTGTCAGCAATTGAGGCAAGGGCAGGTTCTTTGACCAAATGGTTAGCTCTTGCCATAAAGAAAACAAACTCCGTATGGAGTTTCTTTGATGCCTATCATCTTCTTTGAAGTAATTGGTGCCACCAAGAACAGATGTGTCTCACTGTCATGAAAAGCCTTAGGTTATTAAACGTATTAAATGTCATATTCTATAGGTCTTTGAAGTGTTTGAAGATTGCCTATATATCTGAAATATATCTCTTTATGACCTTGAAAACCGAACTAACATGACTATAGGTTTGTTATTATAAATGACTATTAATCTGTATTTCTTATTTATATATTACATTTTAAATGAGTTGCATAAACGTAATGCCTTAAACAAGAGTAGAAATAAACATACAGTATAACAAAATTAACTTTACATTTGCATCAATAAACTAAAATCCATACCAATGTAAAATATTTTGAGATTAACTGTTTTTTATTAAAGTAGATTCAATAATATACTTTTTCTTCCATCATTTCTATATCATATCCCCCTTTCTTCTTTCAGAAAGATATCTCTGAATTTAATTTTTTTGCTTAGTCTTTTTTTTTTTTTACTATGACCAATAACAATTTGTGACCAAACCCTCTAAACAATGACAAATATGCATAATTTATTTTTGAGGGGTATGGACATTGTTCTCCAGACTACTTCTTGTTGTTTTGGGGGCACTGTTATCTTTGGGGAACCCTGAGAAAATTTAAGGTTAAGGTCAAGTCCTGACTGGAGTATAGATCATTATTTGTGAGGCTGGATCATCTCAGCCAGTCACCTTGAAGCTGTTCTAGATGTAGAATTTAGAGGAAATTGTAATAGAGATGCTCTGAGATGTTGGATCATCTGGGCCCTCTGCTTCCCTGAGAGATTTTTCAGGGGGTCTTCCTGAATCAAACCTGATTTTTTTTAACCCAAAATGAATCCACAGCCTCTCATTTCCTATAGAAACAAAAGCATAACCTCTATCCCAAAGTAACATATCTTTTGACTTAAATTTTAAATTTAAGATAATTTTAAAATATACAGGTTGGTTTCATATAGTAGTTTTCATAATCAAGTGTCTCTTAGTACTTATTATTTTCTCATTAATAGTAAAAAAAAAATCTAAAGACAACACAATAGCATATAGGATCCAGACTTCATTATGTATTACTCTCATTGGCTAATAAAAAAGCTGATTGGCCAATAGCTGGGCAGGAAAAGATTGAGCACAAGGGCCAGACACAAAGGACTCTGGCAGGAGGAAGGGCAGAGTTAAGGAGATGCCAGCCAGCCACCAAACAAGCAGGACATATAGAAAATGAGGTAACAAGCCATGAGCCACAGGGCAAAGTATAGACAGAAATATGGGTTAATTTATGTGTAAGAGTTAGCTAGTAACAAGCCTGAGTTATTTGCTGACAATTTACAATTAATGTAAGCCTCTGTGTGGTAATTTGGAAGTGGCTCTCAGGACAGGAAAACTCTGCCTATATATTGTGCCCCTCATTGGGTGACATTGGAAGCATTAATATAATTAATCTTATCAATAAAATATTGGGAGTCAAATATCAGAGTAAAAACCTGAAAGATCAGAGAAGCAGGGGAGCAGCCACAGTCCCTTCCTACTTCTACTGTTCCTCCACCCAAAAGGGCTGATATCCTCCCACAGCATGCCTTACCACTTCCTGTCTCCTCTCTATCTATGGTCCTCCAAATCTCTATGGTCAGCTAGTGGCTAGCTCCACCCTCTGACTCCAAGCAAGCTTTATTTGTCATAACACAATCAAAATATCACAAAACAAATAATAATAGTATGTAATATAATATGCATAATATTTCATAGAGCACAGGATTTGGTAAATATAAGCTTTGAGAAGATATATTTAGGCATAAATATCTATGAAATAATTGTCTGGATTTAGAAAATATATTTGCATTTGTATAGATTATTAATAGATGTGACTCTTTTGTTTTGCTTTGAGACAGGATCTCACTATGCAGTCCTGGTGGGCCTAGAACTCACTCTGTAGACCAGGTTGGTCTTGAACTCACAGAGATCCTCTTGCCCTGCCCTTCTGACTGCTGGGATTAAAGGAGTGTGCTGCCAAAGTCAAGACATGATTCTTTCAGGGTTTTAGGTTTGAGTGACCTTAATTTTCATTGAAAAATAGAGGCAGGGGGTGGGTGGGGGTGGGTGGGGGGGTGGCACACGCCTTTAATCCCAGTACTCAGGAGACAGAGGCAGGTGGATTTCTGAGTTTGAGGCTAGCCTGGGATACAGAGTGAGTTCCAGGAAAGGTGCCAAAGCTACACAGACAAACCCTGTCTCAAAAAACAAAAACAAACAAACAAATAAACAAAAAACTAAAAACCAAAAACCAAAACAAAACAAACAAAAAAAGGAAAATAGAGCAAAGCACAATATCCCCCTCACAATCAGTCTTTTTATCTCCACAGGAAAGTAGCTACAAGGCTAGACTCTGGCTTCAGGTCTCCTTGTTTCCAAGTGTACCTCAGTTTCCTAACTCAAATCCCTTGCTCATTTGTGACCTCTAAGATCAGGCCTACACTGTGGTGGTATATTGTGTACCCTAATAAACTTTGGCTGCAGATCAGAGAATAGAACAAGCCACTAGATTAAACATAGAGGCCAGACAGTGGTGGCACACACCTTTAATCCTAGCACTCGGGAGGCAGACATCCATCTGGATCTCTGTGAGTTCAAAGCCACCCTGGACTACATGAGATTGACTGAGTCTAGGAGAGAAACAGAGGCAGGCAGTGGTGGTACATATCTTTAATCCCAGTACTTGGGGATCATATGCCTTTAATCCAAGCACTTGAGATCTCATGCCTTTGCTTGGGAATCACACAAGCCTTTAATACCAGGAAGTGATGGATGGGCAGAGAAAGGTACATAAGGTGTGAGGAGAGAGGAACTAAAGGCTTTTTCAGGTTGAGGAGTCCTAGAAGTAAGATGTGGCAGTGGCTTGTTCCTTTGTCTCTCTGATCTTTCAACATTTACCCCAATATCAGGCTCCAGTCTCTGTTTGATAATACAATTGATGTTCTGAAAATGGAACAATTAAATGAGAGGATAATTAATGTTAATGGGATTTATGTAATGTCAATTATAAATATTATTTGTTTGATCATTTGTGTTTTATCATTTAAAAAGTTGGTTAATATGAATACCAGGATAAAAGGTTTTTTAAATTTTTTCATTTTATAATTTGATTTAATTTTACATATCAGCCACGGATTCCCTTGTCCTTCCTCCTCCTGCCCCCCTCGCCCTCCCGCCAGCCCACCTCCCATTCCCATCTCCTCCAGGGCAAAGACTCCCCTGGGGATTCAGCTCAACCTGGTAGATTCAGTCCAGGCAGGTCCAGTCCCCTCCTCCCAGGCTGAGCAAAGTGTCCTTGCATAGGCCCCAGGTTCCAAACAGCCAGCTCATGCACTAAGGACAGGTCCCAGTCCCACTGCCTGGATGCCTCCCAAACAGTTCAAGCTAATCAACTGTCTCACTTATCCAGAGGGCCTGGTCCAGTTGGGGGCTCCCCAGCTGTTGGTTCATAGTTCATGTGTTTCCACTAGTTTGGCTATTTGTCCCTGTGCTTTTTCCAATCTTGGTCTCAACAATTCTCGCTCATACAATCACTCCTCTTTCTCGCCTATTGGGTTCCTGGAGCTCCACCTGGGGCCTGGCCGTGGATCTCTGCATCCGCTTCCATCAGTTATTGGATGAGATTTCTAGCACGACAGTTAGGGTGTTTGGCCATCCTATCACCAGAGTAGGTCAGTTTGGGCTTTCTCTCGACCATTGCCAGTAGTCTATTGTGGAGGTATCTTTGTGGATTTCTGGGGACCTCTCTAGCACTTTGCTTCTTCCTATTCCCATGGAACCTTCATTCATCAGCATTGTTTGTAATAGCCAGAACCTGGAAACAACCTAGATGCCCTTCAACTGAAGAATGGATAAATAAAATGTGGTACATATATACAATGGAGTACTACTCAGCAGAGAAAAACAATGACATCATGAGGTTGGCAGGCAAATGGATGGATCTAGGAAAAATCATCCTGAGTGAGGTAACCCAGACTCAGAAAGACAAACATGGTATGTACTCACTCATAGGAGGATACTAGATATAAAACAAAGGATGACTAGACTGCTACTCACAACTCCAGGGAGGCTACCTAGAAAACAGGACCCTAAGAAAGATACAGGGATCGCCCAATGACAGAAAAATGGATGAGATCTACATGAGCAAACTGGACTTGAGGGGGGATAATGAAGGGCAAGGGTCGAGGGAAAAGAGAGCTTAGGGGAGCGGGAGATCCCAGCTGGATCAAGAACAGAGAGGGAGAACAAGGAAAAAGAGACCAAGATAAAAGTTTTAACAAAACTTGTTAAAACAGATCATAGAGATATTCAGACACAGACAGAAGCATTTAAAGGAGTGCCAATCTCAACATTGCATTATAAGATTATGGAGAAACAGTCTAAGTCTTTCAAACAGTCAACCTTAATCTATCCAGTAACCTTACAGGAACTACCTAGTGGTAAATATCCTCAAGATGGTGTAAGAGCTGACTGGACTCCTGTGAAAATGTTAGATTTGAGGAGATTCAAAGAAGCAATAGTCTCATATGGCACACACTCGTCTTTTGTGAAGCAGATGTTAAACTTGTGGTCAATGTGTAATAGAATTATCCCTCAAGACTAGAGAGATTTGGTTACAGCAGCTTAGAGGCTGGTCCTCAACTATAGTAGAGGACCTGGTGGAAGGATGAGGCTAAGACTATTGAACAATGAAGTAGAGCTAGAGGTATGGAAATCTCCCAAGAACAACTTCTTGGAGAAGGCGATTATGCTGATAAACAAAGACAATCTTTATATGATGATCACACTCTAGCTTTATGTCACATGTTAGCCTTGAATGCTTGGGACAGAATTGAAGAAGTAGGAAAGAAAATTGAGTCATTTACTAAAGTTATACAGGGCCCAAAAGAAACCTTCACTGATTTCTTACAAAGATTGACTCCAGCAGTAAATAGAATGATACCAAATTCAGAAGCTAGGCAAATAATAATTGAATCTCTGGTTTTTGAAAATGCTAATGCACAATGCAAAAGGATAATTAGGCCATTAAAGGCAAGATCAGCACCCTTGGAGGAAGGGATCCGAGATACAATAATATTGGATCTTGTGATCATGATGATAGGAGAGGTGATTTCCAGGGGTTTGAAGAAAAATCAAAATGTCAAATGTTTCAATTGCCGTACACAAGGTCAACTAAAAAAGGGACTGTAAACAGGGCGTTCCTAGAAACAATGTTTTTGCTAGGAATAATCCCAAAAGGTTGCCCCTCCCTTCTGGATTATGCAGAAGGTGTGGTAAAAACAGACACTGGACTAATGAATGTAGATCAACAAGGGACAGACAAGGTAATCCTTTGCCTTTGCTGTCAGGAGATGCTCAGAGGGGCCTCTCACAGGCCCCCATGTCAAATTTGGTTCAGTCCTTTCCTGTCACCATGGAAGAAACTCATTCCTAGAGTAATTAAAGAACCTAATGCCTGTTGTAAAAAAAACATATTGCTCTGGGTGATAGAACAACTATAGAAAATAAAACAAAAATTTAAGGAGAAACCCTATATCAAAATTGATAAAGATTAGATTTGGAAACTCCTGAAAGTTATGGTTGGGGAAGGGTTTTGTTTTTGTCTTTTCAGAAAAAAAAAATATAACCATCTTGAGGAATTTAAAGACCTTTGGACAAATAAGCATCCAAAGAAGAAGGGAGAACTACCTGGAAGAAATTACCAAAAAGAGAAATAATCTGACCTAATGTACTCTCGGAAGTCTTCAAAAAGATGATGAGACTTCCACAAGATGATTCCATTAGGACTATGATAATACCACCAAACTGACAAACACCACCCCAAGACTGGCTTTGGACTACAAACTCAGGACAATGTCAAGATGGCTAGCTGAGATGATACAGCCTCCCAGACTACTCCAGTCAGGACTTGATCATAATCCTAAATTTTCTTTGTATCTCCATAAGACTACTAGTGCCCCCAATCAGTAGGAAATAGCCTAGAAAACTACGCCCACATTTCCAAAAAGTGGATTATGGATGTTTGTCTTTGTTTAGGGGTTGGTTAAAAATTGTTATTGGTCATAGTCAATCACTTTCTAAAAGAAGAAAGGGGGACATGATCTATAAATGTATTATATAGAAATGATAAGATAAAAGGTAGATTATTGAATCTACTCTGAAAAGAAAAAGGGGAGGATATGGATATGATAAGATAAAAAGATAGATTACTGAATCTGCCTTTAGAAAGCAACTACTAGTTTCAAATATTTTACATTGGATTGGATTTTTGTATATTGTACACAAATTTGAGAATATTTTTGTCAGAACATACTGTGCATGTGTTTCTAATCTTTTTCAAGATATTGTACCTATACAACTCATTTAACAATGTAATGCAGTTTTCTAGTCCTTGAAAAAGAGACAGCAAGCTGAGCATAGCATTCATCACTCTCTGTTTCTTGACTGTGCTCAGTACAAATAGCTACACAAGCTCATGCTGCCTCGACTTCCCTACCATGATGCTCTGTACCCTTTAATTGTGACCCAGATTAAACTCTTCGTTCTTTTAAATTGCTTTGTGTCAGATATTTCTGTCCTGACCACCAGGAAAGTAATTAATACAATATATTACTAAAAAGACTGTTCATTGCTAGGAATACTCAAAACCAAGAACATGGTGCTGGGGGATGGCTCGGTTGGTAAAGTCCTTGCAACACAAGCATGAAGACCCGAGTTTGAGCCCCAGCACACATGTAAAAAGACAAGTAGGCCATGCGTGCTTGTAATTCCTGCCTTGGGGAGGTAAGGATAGGCAGATCCTGGGGACTTATCGACTACCCAGCCTAGTCTAATCAGCCATGGGTTCTAGTGAGAGACCCTGCCAGAAACAAAACAAAACATAACATAACTGCCCCCCCAACCCCCCAAAAAACAACACCCCCAAACTTCAAGGTAGAGCTCCTAACCTCTGGCCTCTGAGTACACAGGCACATACAAAAAACATGTACTCAACCTGGTGATGGTGGTGCATGCCTTTGATCCCAGCACTCAGGAGGCATAGGCAGGCAGATCTCTGTGAATTCAAGGCCAGCCTGGTATACAAAGCAAGTTCCAGAACAACTAGAGCTATTATACAGAGAAACCCTGTCTCGAAAAACCAAAAACCAAACCAAACAAAAACAAAAACACGCACATATTCACACACAAAAAAAATGTCATGTTGTTTCTGGGAAATTCTCTTCCAAATTCCGGCTAGGGTAAGCTATTTTACTCCCAGTGGATCATGATAATAACAATGACTTCCACCAGGTCCCTAGAATGAAATGTGAAAAAGAACAACTGAGGCAAAATTTAGATCTGTTAAAATGTGCTTATGGCCTAGAAGTTTATTGTTAAATTTGTACAACATGTTCTACAGGGAAAAGAACAGCTTCCTAAATTTGAACTTGAAGATGACATGGAGAGAAGCAATCTGACACCTCTGTTGCAACCATCCTATTTGTAACAGTCAGAAAAACAAACTCAAATAAAACTTATCTCCGAGGTTTTGGTAAGACACAGCTGAGTGCATGATGTCACTTTTCCTTTCTTGAGCTTTGAAAGCTCTGTGAGGCGTTTCCAGATGTGGACTTTCCTCGTGATGAACGTGACCGGCAGCTAGCTCTCACAGGATGACTTGGGGCCTGAACATTTCAGTTTCTGATAAGTCTCAAGTTTCTATTTTAAGTGGTGGCCTGACAAGCAGTGCTGATAAATGTTTACTAAGTGAGTTAAATAGTACTGATTTTTTTTTCTCTGATTCTGTTTTTGGGTTAGATAGTAAGCATTTGACTGACTGTTGAATTCAAAGCCAACAAATGGAAATTGTCTTGGCAAATGTTTTCAACATTTTTAAAAACAATAGCAAACATTTTGACTTTACAGTAAGTGGTTCTTCCGGCAAACTGGGCCGCTGGGACAAGGCTTTTGCTAATCAGATGGCTTGGCTTTATTGCTTTTATGATGAAAAATTGTACAGTGCTTTAGGTATTTTTTTTTTTTGTTGTCAAGGGAGATGCTGGAGTAATGGCAAGATAGAAAGGCCTGTTTGATAAACAAGCTTTCAGAGTTGCAAGTGCCTGCAAATAGTATCCTTTAAATGAACTGACAAAAAAGAAACTAATGGGTGACGGTTGCTGTGTAAGCTACAGAGCTTGCAAGATCACGACAAGAAAACAGTAGAAACAAACAGATGGTTCAGCTGCTCTTCCAGAGGACCCAGGTTCAGGTCCCAGCACCCACATGGGGCAGCTCACAATTGCCTGTAACTGCAAGTCTAGGAGATTAGGTACCCTTTCCTGGCCTCCATGGACAACAATGCTCATGTGTATGGGCATACACACACACACACACACACACACACACACACACGCACACACAAACACACACACTCACTCATTAATAATAATAATAATAGTAATAATAATAATAAATCTTATTTAAATATATGTGAGTGAGGTTGGGAGTGGTAGTACATGCTTTTAAATCTAGGGGAGACAGAGGTAGGTGGATCTCTGTGAGTTCCAGGCCAGCCTAGTCTACATAGTGAGTTGCAGGACAGCCAGAGCTACATAATAGAGACGTTGTCTCAAAAATTTAAAAAAAAAAAAGAGTGAAAATTGTATGTTTGAGATCAGTGTATTAAAGTGTATTAGAAAGGTGTTTATCTGTACATATATTTTTTGGTGTGTTTGTATGTATGTGTGTGATATATGGGGATAATTACATGTGTAAATGAGAATGTGCATAACCATGAACTGAGGCCAGAGGAGGATGTTGGGTGTCCTGCTCTATCACCCTCCACCTTATTCTCTTGAGACAGGACCTTATACTGGATCTGGAGTTAGACAGATAGCCAGCAAGCCGTTGAGACAATCTTCTCCCAGTCCCACACAATTCTAGAGTTTGTGACATGTCCACTTTTTACATGGATACTTGTGATTTGAACTCTGAATGAAAATGAGGTCATGACCACTCCTAAGGTATGGTTGAGAGGATTTATTGTAGAAATGAGGGAGAAAACAGCAAGAAGCAACTGGAAGGGTCCAGAATGAACCAGACTGGGGGGGGCAGGGAGTGGGAAAAGAAGAGAAGGGAGGGGCCAAGAGAGGGCAAGAGAAGAGGTATGGACTAAGAGGCCAAGAGTGAGCCATGAGAGATCCAGGAGCAGAGCCAGCTGGGAGCCAAGAGGGTGTGTAACCTATATGACTGAATTATATAAGGAAGAGAAGCTGGGGGGAGGAAATTAGATGCCTAACCCCTGGGCTGTAGAGGTTTAGGGTAGAGGGCAGGGTGAGAAGAGCTGGGAGGAGACACAGGTACTGAGTGAGACTTGTCTGGGGTTTCTTAGAGACCTAACACTCAGGTCTTTGTGTTTGTACCAAAAACTCTTACTCACTGAACCACCTTCCCAGCACCAGAAAGCAATTACTGTAGTTGGATTTTTCTTTGGGCCACCAGAGCACAAGTAATGACATGGAGACTTATTATTAATTATGAAAGCTCAGCCTTAGCTTAGGCTTGTCCCACTAGCTCTTATAACTTAAATTAACCTGCTTCTATTAATCTACATTTTACCATGTAGTTTTTTACCTTTTCTTTCATTCTGTATGTCTGACTCCCTCCATGTTTCTTCCCAGAGATTTCTTTCTGCCCAGAAGTCCCACCTATCTCTCCTGCCTAGTTATTGGCCATTCAGCTTCTTATTACACTGATCACAGCAATACATCTTCACACAATGTACAAATATCCCATAACATTTCCTCCTTTTTGTCTAAATAAAAAGGAAAGGTTTTAACTCTAATACAGTAAAACTATATACAATAAGAACAATTATTAGGTAAGAATTTACATTCACAATGTTTAGTTCATATGTATTTGGCAAATTTGGAGAAAGTGCTGTATTATTTATCCTATCTTAGTGAGTCAAAGTTTTATACTTAAACCATTTTTATCATAACTTATATTACCATCCTAAAAAATACCTTTTTAGACCAAAAAAACAACTTAAGCTTTTATGTTTCTCAACTTATAAGCTTTATATCTCTTATGTAAGTTTCTTTTTTGAATTTAGTAACAAGGAAAACTGTAAAGGTATAACTATCTCATCTTTATCTCCATCAGAGACCCGAGAAGGATAAAATGTTACCTGAGTAAACAGGAAGTATAGAGCAAACAACTTCCAAAACTAAGGAAATGACAGAGACATCTGGCTGCCTGGACAGTCACCCCAGGTTCCTCTGCAATGTTGGGGCATCCATCTTCAGCCTACAGACCTAGAATATCTGGAAGACTTTTCTGTGAAGCAGGAATTTTGAAGGACTGTCCTACCTTGTCTTGGCAAAGTTTGACAGTTGCTTTCTTTTGTGTTCTGCTCATCCAGTTTGAACAGCATACTGTCAGCAGTCGAGACAAGGGCAGATTCTTGTACAGATAGCTAGCTTTGCCACATTGAAGGCAAACTCCATATGGAGGTTCTTTGATGCCCATCATCCTTTTTTGAAGTAAATTGGTGCTGCCAGGAGCAGACATGTCTCATTGTCATGGAAAACCTTAGGTTATTAAACATTTAAAATACCATATTCTATAGGTCTCAGAAGTGTTCGAAGACCATCTATCTATCTATCTAAAATATATCTCTGTTTGATCTTGAAAACATACCTAACATGACTACAAGTTTGATTATTATAGATGACTAACTATTAACCTGTAATTCTTTTTTTTTTTTTTTTGGTTTTTCGAGACAGGGTTTCTCTGTGTAGCTTTGCGCCTTTCCTGGAATTCACTTGGTAGCCCAGGCTGGCCTCGAACTCGCAGAGATCCACCTGGCTCTGCCTTCCGAGTGCTGGGATTAAAGGTGTGTGCCACCACCACCCGGCCAGCCTGTAATTCTTAATTATACATTATATTTTTAAATGAGCTGCATGGGTACAATACCTTAAACAAGAGTAGAAACATATAAACAGTATAACAAAAATAACCTTAAATTTGTATCAATATATAAAAATCCATATCAATGTAAAATATTTGAGACTAGTAGTTGCTTTTTAGTCTAAAAGTAGGTTCAATAATCTACCTTTTTATCCTATCATTCACATATCCCACTTTTTCTTTTCAGAAAGAGATCTTTGAATCTAACCTCCCTTGCTTAGTTTCTTCCCTTACCATGACCAGTAACAATTTGCAACCCCCCCAAATGATGACAAACATCTATAACCCACCAAACAACCAAAAACTACCCACCCTACCCTTTGAGAATATGAGTGTTGTATTGTCTAGACTGTTTCTTGTTGTCTGGAAGTGATGGTATCTTTAGGGGTCCCTGAGAAAACTAGAATAACAATCAAGTCCTGGGAAAGCTGGCTGTGTCTTTTTTTTTTTTTTTTTTTTTTTGTTTAGCCACTGTGTGACAGGAAAGTATAGAGCTTATCTGAAGTCCTGGATAGTCTTGGAGACTGGACCATCTCAACTAGCAGCTTTGAAGTTGTTCTGAATGTAGAATTTTGAAGAAACTTCAACAGAGGCATTCTGAGAGGCTGGATCACCTGGGCTACTTGTGTTCATTGGTATCTGGTCCTTTTTTTGTGTGAAAACACATACACTTTTAAAGATAACATGTATCTGCATTAACACAAGTATGGAATGTGTGGGATACATAAATCAGCTAAAGATGATTTTTTAAAAAGATTTATTTATTTTTAACAGCTTAGATGCAAGATTGTAAAACATCAGTAGCAAACTTCTGCCCTCCGGGGTTCTCCCATTGTGCTGTAAGCCTGTATTTAAGACCTTTTCCCTCCTTCAATAAACAGCATTCAGCATTAAATAAAAAATAAATAAAAAAAAAGAAAAGAAAATACAAGTGACTAGTTGGGAAAAGGAAGGAGGTGGGGGGACGAGAGAGTAATGGGAGGTGAATACAATCAAAATCCATCATATGCATGTATGAAAATGCCATAATGAGATGTTATTATGAATAATTAGTATGACTAATAAAAGCATCTTTAAAAAGGAAAAAAAGATTTATTTATTTATTATGTACATAGAAGAGGGTGCCATATCTCATTACAGATGGTTGTGAGCCACCATGTGGGTGCTGGGAATTGAACTCAGGACCTCTGGAAGAGCAGTCGGTGCTCTTAACCTCTGAGCCATCTCTCCAGCCCTAAAGATGATTTTTTGTTCTATGTTTGAGCAGGTAAAAGGCATCTGTTAACTTTATAAGTCCTTTTGGACTGTATACCCAAACTATAAATCTCCATCCATGTCATATGAAAGGATGACATTGTAATAATAAGTCATGAGGACTCTGTAGCCAACAAGATCTTTCATCTCTCATCCAGTCTCAGAGCTGTTCCCATAGTAGAGGGATCAGCATATATGTCACCTGTCCTGTAGTCTTTCTCTTTCTTTCTTTCTTTCTTCCTTTCTTCCTTCCTTCCTTCCTTTCTTTCTTTCTTTCTTTCTTTCTTTCTTTCTTTCTTTCTTTCTTTCTTTTATTTCTTCATGTCTGTAGCCAAGATTTTCAGGAGATCTCTGACAATCAAATCTGATCTTCATTAATTTTGCAAAGTTTTGTTTCCTGTGGAAACAAAGGCATAACCTCTCTCCCAATACATATTTTTTGACTTCCATTTTGTTGTTAAGACGTTCTTAAGATATATAGGTTCGTTTAATTTAGCAGTTTTCATAATCCAAATGTCTCTCAACAGCTATTTTTTGTACATTAGCATTTTAAAAATTCAAAGTAAACAAAACATCATACAGGATCTAAACTCCCTGTGTATTTCCCATCTTTACAAGGATTATTTTTTTTTAAATATTACTTTACTCTCTCTTTAAAGACTTTATTATACATTATATAGTTTTACTATGTTAGAGTTAAAAATCTTTCCTTTTTATTTACAGAAAAGGGGGAATAAAAAGCTGAATAGCCAATAGCTAGGCAAGAGGTATAGGTAGGACTTCCAGGCAGAGAGAGGAAGTAGGAGGAAGAATCTAGGTATTTGTGAGAGACAGGAGGAGACAAGGAGGAAGCAGGATGGGCAGTATGTGACAGAATGTAGATTAATAGAAATGGGTTAATTTAAGTTATAAGAGCTGGTTAAAAACAAGCCTAAGCTAAGGCCAAGCTTTCATTTAATAAGTCTCTGTGTTGTTATTTGTGAGCTGACAGTCCAAAGAAAAGTCTGAGTACACTGCACTTTGGAGGCAGAAAGAAGAGGGTTGAGAGTTTGAGGCCAGCCTAGGATATGTAGCAAGATACTGGTCCCCAAAACCCAAAGCAGGATGGAGAAGGACTCATGAGGCTAGCAGAGGAGATATTGGCAGTTGCCAGCTGCTGAAGGAGAGAGACTTATTTTTCTTGTGGGCCTGGCCCCGTGCTCCAGTGTATGACCCCACATTCATGAGCATACAGGTAGCATACTAATTGGATTGGATTGTAAAAAAAGAGGACTTAAAGTTGGAAGAGGAACCTACTAGGGGAGCTGGGAGAGTTGGAGAGGTAGTGGGGGCAGGGGATAGGATCAAAATTGTATACAGTTTTGTATACAATATGAAATTCTTAAATAATAAATAAGAAGCATTATATGTACTATATATATGTATTATAAATTTGCAATACATATATATGTAATATATATATATTTAAACTCAAAAACAAAAGAAATGGAAACAAGAAGGTTGTATCTGTATACATGCACATAGATGCCTATGTATGTGAATAATAGGAGGGAGATTTTAGAAGGGAATCCATACTGTCTTTTTTTTTTCCCCAGAGTCTTGCTAGATAGCTCAGGCTGACCTGGAACTGTAGCTGAAGCTAGCCTTAAACTTATAATCCTTCTGCCTCAGCTTCCTAAATGTTGGGATCAACAGGAATGTGTCATAATACTGGGCTCATTCATTCTTTAAACATTTGTGACAACAGAGAGAGAGACTGAACCATAGTGCATGTATCTAATGCTGCTTAGCTTATCACCTACTTGAGTGGTTTATTTTCTTAAATCAACAAGGCCAGTCAGTTTGGTAGCTCTGTAATCCTAGCCCTGGGAGACTGAGGAAGAAGAAATGCAACCAGTTTGAGGCCACTGTGGGCTACAGTATGAGTCTTTGTCTTGTTTCAAAACAACACAAAGCAAAACAAAGGAAAGAGGAAGAAAGACAAAGAATAGTATTTTTCTATTTTCTATTATTTAAATCATAGTGTTGGAATTCATTAATTAGTATGCTTTTATAACAACAAGATCTTTCAGCTGGGTGGTGGTGGTGCACACATTTAATCCCAGCACTCAGGGGGCAGAAGCAGGCGGATCTCTGTGAGTTCGTGGCTAGCCTGGTCTACAGAGGGAGTTCCAGGATAGCCAGTGGTACATAGAGAGACTCTGTCTCTAAAAACAAAACAACAACAAAAAAAACCAAGGTCTTTCCTAGAATAGTGCATTTTTGTTGTTGTTGTTTGTTAGTTAGTTTTTTGCTTTGGTTTTTCAAGATGGGTTTCTCTGGGTGGCCCTGACTGTTCTGGAACTCTGTAGACCAGGCTGGCCTCAAACTCACAGAGATCCGCCTGCCTCTGCCTCCCAAGTGCTGGGATTAAAGGCGTGCGCCACCACCGCCCAGCTAATTAATAGCTCTTGTCATTATTTCTGAAAAAATTTAAATGATTTGTTTTTAAATTTTTTAATTGAAAAATTTTAAATCTGGCCAAACTTATCATGTTTTATGCCAAAGATTTACCAAAAGAAACTGCAGAAACAGATCTAGCTCAAAATCCTATCCTCTGTAGGAGTGTCCTTCATAATCTCTATAATAAGTGGTTAGTTGGTTTTTAAGTTTTTACTTTTTATTTATTTATTTTTGAGACAGAAGTGGGTATCTCGGTCAAGTGGTTCCCAGTGTGCTAGATAGCTTTTGTCATTGGGACAGAAACTAGAGTCACCTGGAAGGAGGGAGACTCAGTTAATACAATGGCTCTATTAGACTGGCCTACGGGCATGTTTTTGGGGGGCATTCTGTTGATTAATATGGGAGGGCCCAGCTTACTGTGGATGCTGCCATCCTTGGGCAGGTAGGTGGTCCTGGGTTGTTGAAGAAAGCAGGCTGAGCAAGCCATGGAAAGCAAGTCAGTAAGCAACATTCTTCCATGGTCTCTACTTCGTTTCCTGCTTCCCCGTGCCTACCTTTAGTTCCTGCCTGGACTTCCGTTGATGATATACTGTTTCCTGGAAGAGTAAGATGAGATTAAACCCTTTTCTCCCTCAAGTTGCTTTTTTTTTTTTGTCACAGTGATTATCACAGAAACAGAAAACAAACTGGAACACCGAGTTGCGGGCACCTTATTCAAGAAATGGAAATAAACACACACAAATTGGGAAGCAGCAAGGAAACTTTATTAAAAAACGAAGTGTCGGTAGAGATCAGAAAGAAATACACTGACAGCAGGTTACTCTGGTGAGAATCTTTATGGGGTCTAAAGGAAGGAGAGGCTGGTTACTAAGGGAAATAATGTGGGCTGTTCTCTATTTTGATTGATAGATTTCAGTTTTATAATTTTTACTGTTATGTTCCTTCCCATAATGCATCTGATTTTAATTACATGCATGCCTAATTATACAGAGGCATAAGATGGTAAATAGGGGATTCCCCCTAAATGTTCACTTACAGGGCACAGTTTGCTTTATTGCACAGAGACTCAAATTACTTCAGGCCTGATGGTCCTCCCTCCCCTTCTACCTAGATATAATTTGAGTATGATTGGCTAGAAACTATTCATGTTTGATGGTTGCCAAGGGGAGAGGAAACTTGCTCCATTGTTTGAAGTAGGGCGTGCATGTCACTTCAAGCAGGTGGGGGTCCTAGGTTGCCAACAGGTTGCTACCTGCATTGTTAGGAGGGGTATGTGTGCCTAGTACATGCAGGTGAGGGTCTTAAGCTGCCAAGTGCATAATTAGGATTGGGAAGAGCTGGAGAGAGGGTTCACAGTGCAAACCTAGTGAGGTCCCAGATTACTAAACCATTTCCTATACTTGCCTCCCTCATCTAGGTTTCACTATAGAGTCCAGGCTGGCCTTGAACTCATGGGCAATCTCCCTTCCTCTGCCTCTAGAGTGATGGGGTGACAGACAGATGCCAACACATCAAGCCTTCTTGTTTTGTTTTTGTTTAAAAGAAAGCAGGAAGAAACACGTAGAATTGTTTCTGGTACAATTAATTTCTTGTGTAATAGCTTCTAAAATCTGTCATTGGGGCTGGGAGGTGGTGACATACACCTTTAATCCCAGCACTTGGGAGGCAGAGGCAGGTGGATCTCTGTGAGTTCAAGGCCAGCCTGGTCTATAGAGTAAGTTCTAGGACAGTCAGAGTTATTACACAGAGAAACTCTATCTCAGAAAAAAAAAAATCTGTCACTGGGAATTGGAGCTAAGGCCCTGAACAGGTCTGTAAGGTTGATCTACATCCTCTGCCCTCTTTTTGCCTAGGCTGGTCTTGGCCTCACTCTGCAGCCCAAGTAGACTTTGAACTTGCTATTCTATTGTCTATTGTCTCCTCGAGTAGCTGGGATTGTAGGACTTTTCCACCATCCTTGGCTGTGACTAACATCTTTCATTGCATTTTATTTATTTTGTGGGGGGTTAGGGGAAGGTTGTAAGAGCCATAGCATGTGTGTGGCAATCAGAGGACAACTTAAAGGAGCTGCTTTTCTCCTTCCACTATGTGGGTCCCAGGATTTTCTTTCCCTAACTCAGCTCATCAGGGTTGGTTGCAGGCAGCTCCAATGGCTGAGCCCTGGCATACGGCTTTTTGTTTGTTTGTTTTTTTGTTTTTTGAGTCAGGGTTTCTCTGTGTATCAGCTCTGGCTGTCCAGGAACTGGATTTGTAGACCAGGCTAGCCTCAAACTCACAGAGCTCTGTGTGCCTCTGCCTCCCAAGTGCTGAGACTAAAGGGGTATGCCACCGCCACCACCACCGGGTTTCAGCTAACTTTTTTTTGGTGGGTTGTTGTTTTCGAGACAGGGTTTCTCTGTGTAGTTTTGGTGCCTGTCCTGGATCTCATTCTGTAGACTAGGCTGGCCTTGAACTCACAGAGATCCTCCTGGCTCTGCCTCCTGAGTGCTGGGATTAAAAGGCGTGCTCCACCACTGCCCGGCCTCAGCTAACATTTTTAAAGATTTTATTTAGTTTTATTATGTGTGTATGAGTGTTTGCCTGTATGTATGTAAGTGTACAATGTACATGCAGTGTCTGCAGAGGCTAGAAGTGGGTGTCTGCCCTCCTGGAACTGGAATTACAGACAGTTGTGAGTCTCCATGTCGGTGCTGGGAACTGAACCGGGCTCCTCTGCAAAAACAGGAAGTGCTCTCAATTGCTGAGCCATCTCTGAGACCCAATATTTTTGATTATTTATTCAAAAATTATGTGTATGAGTGTTTTGCCTACATGTATGTCTGTGTACCTTGTGCATTCCTGGTGCCTGCAGAGGCCTGAAGAGGGCTTTGGATCCCCTGGAACTTGAGTTACAGATGGTTGTAAGCTGTCATGTGGGTGCTGGGAACTGAACCCCATTATTTGGAAGAACAACAAATGCTCTTAACCCCTTTGCAGTGCCCAACATTTTTAAACAGTATGTTTTTACATAGCCTAGGCTGGTCTTGAACTTACTATGTAGTTGAATATGACCTTGAGCTACTGATCCTCCTGCCTTTACCTCTCAAGTGCTAGAATAATAGGCATGTGCCGTCCCATCTGCTAAAAACCACTGCTTTGTATGCTACTTAAAAAACGAAAATAGGGGGCTGGGAGATGGCTCAGAGGCTAAGAGCATTGACTGCTCTTCCAGAGGTCCTGAGTTCAGTTCCCAGCGACCACATGGTGGCTCACAACCATCTATAATGAGACCTGGTGCCCTCTTCTGGTGTGCAGGGATACATGCAGGCAGAACATTATATGCATAATAAAGAAATAAACCTAAAAAAAATAGGAAACAATGCATTTCAAATAATAGTCAGGCTGGGAAGAAGAAAACCTTTTGCTTTGTTTTGTTGTTGTTATTGTTGAGACGAGAGTCTCACTTTGTAGCCCTGGCTGAACTTGCCTTTAACTTTCCCATGATTCCTCTTTTGCAGCCTCCCCACTGCTGGGATTATAGGTGTAAGTCACCAAGCCTGACTAATACCATATTCTTCTCAGTGCGAGCTATACAAAGTGACTTCTTTCAAAGCATATGGTCTCCAAAAGGAAATGAGGCAAATGTTAACTTTATGACGCAAAAATCTGATGAACTTCTTTATGGTTTGAATGAGTATGGCTCCCATAGGCTCATACGTTTGAATACTCAGTACCCAATTGGTGGAACTATTTGGGAAAGATAAGGAGATGTGGCCCTATTGGAGGAGATGTGTCAATGGGTGTGGGCTTTGAGTTTTCAACAGACCACGCTGTTCCAGTGTCTTTGTCTCTTCTCTCTTTGTGCGTCATATATGGAAGAGCAACAGAGTGCTGTATCCAGCTACTCCCCATCCCCACGTCTGCCTGGTGCCATGGTTCCCACCTTGATGTCATAGATTCACTCTCTGAAACTGTTGAGTGCAATAAGTTCTTCTATAAGTTGTCCTAGTCATGGTGTCTTAGCGCAGCAAAAGTTGGTGGCAGAGTTATCGTATTTATTGCTGTGATGGGCTGGACTGTGCTGGTTTGGGGAGGAATATAGAAGACTTTAGGACTCTGGGCTAGGAAAGAGGTTGAATAATATAGGTGAGACTTAATGGGCCCTTCGAGTAGAAGCTTGGAAGATAGTATCGCTGAGAATAATGTGGATTATGGAGGCCCAGCTCAAGAGATTTCAAAGGAGAATAATACTCGTAACCGGGTTACAGACTATTCTTGTGATATTTTAGCAAAGAATGTGACTGCTTTTTTTACCCTTGTGTTAAGAATCTGAGGCTAGCCAGGAGGCGGCGGCGGCAGCGGCGGCGCACGCCCTTAATCCCAGCACTTGGGAGGCAGAGGCAGAGCGAGTTCTAGGACAGGCTCCAAAGCTATACAGAGAAACCCTGTCTCAAAAAAATAAATAAATAAATAAAATTTAAAAATAAATAAATAAGTAAGTAAATAAAAGAATCTGAGGCCAAACAGAAGAGTTTTGCACTGATTTCATTGGTGGAGGTTTCAGGACAGCCTAATATTGGCTGTGTCACACCGTTATTAGCAACCAGGTACGCAGAACTACGATTTAAAAAGAGCACACAGGGCAAAAGGAAATATACAGTGTACAGTTTGAGTAAAAAAAGAGCACCCGGAAATTAAATGTGGGAGCCATGGCTTGTGCTCAGGAAATGAAGATAAATGAAATAAAGGGAGTGGAGCCCTCAGGGTGAGACCCAGCCCAGATAATCCTGAAGTCTGTGGAAAGGAAAGGCCTTAGGAATGATCTGTTCATAAGGAGCAAGTACAAGCATCCCTTGGTGGCCGACGCCTGTGATCCTCAGCACTGGGGAGGAAGAGGCAGAAGGATCTAGGTGAGTTTGAGGCTAGCCTGGTCTACATGTTCAGGACAGTCAAGCCTACGTTGAGAGAAACTCGTGTCTCAAAAAAAACCAAACAAGAAAAGAAGAGTGCCGGGGGCTGGAGAGATGGCTCAGAGGTTAAGAGCACCGACTGCTCTTCCAGAGGTCCTGAGTTCAATTCCCAGCACCCATATGGTGGCTCACAACCATCTGTAATGAGATCTGGCACCCTCTTCTGTGTACGTAATAAATAAATAAATCTTAAAAAAACAAACAAACAAAAAAAAAACCAAACAAGAAAAGAAGAGTGCCAACAAACCAAAGCTTATGCAATGTAATTCAAGGAAGGGGCCAAGTTCCATCCCAAGCAGGCAGCAGAACTTGGCAGCATTGGTTATGTGCTTCTGGCTTTAGTTTATGATGGATACAAACTGGGCAGTGGTGGTGCATGCCTTTAATCCCAGCACTTGGGAGGTAGAAACAGGCAGATCTTTGAGGCCAGTCTGGTCTACAGAGCAAATTTCAGGACAGCCAGGGCTTCACAGAGAAACCATGTCTCAAAAACCAAAACCAAACACCACCAACAACAAAGAGTCATGATGGATACCGTAAAGGAGTTGTGGAATTTTCTTCCACAGCTAAGGAAAGCTGCTGAGGCCACATGTGTGGCAGGGGAGTTCCTGCATGGAGGACTAGAGAGACCATTTGATAAAGCTGTGAAAGTGAAGTCAGGGTTTCATTAGAGATGGTAGGATGTTGAAGGTGGCAGAGCTGTGGGGCATCTGCCAGGGAGAGCTGTGTAGAAGGAGTGGAACTATCCCAAGACAGAGAAGTGTATTGCAGTCTGAAAAACTGGAAGGAAAGAGCCACCCACACCCTTTGACATTGGACTTAGGCGCTACAGGATTTGGAGTTTCCCCTGCTGGGTTTTGGTCTTGCATTGGTCCAGTATTTTCTTGGTTCACTATGTTCCTATTTTTCCCTTTTGGAATGGTAATGTATATTTTGTGCCATTGTATGTTGGAAGTATGTAATTTGGTTTTTGACTTTACAGGGGTTACAATTAAGAGATTGCCTAAGTCTCAGAAGAGACTTAAGACTTTTAAACAGTCTTGAGACTGAAAGACTATGGGGAGTTTTGAAACTGAACAAAGTATATTTTGCATTATGATGTGGTTACAGGCTTATTGGGGTCAGGGAGTGGAATGTGGTGGTCTGAATGAAAATGCCCCTCATGGGGCTCATATATTTGAATACTTGGTACCCAATTGATGGAACTATTTATATAGGCAGAGTTTTCCTGTTCCCAACTGCCTGCTTCCAAATAATCAGTGAGGCTTAATATAAATTATAAATGCTTGGTCAATAGCTCAGGATTATTACTAACTAGCTCTTACATTTTAAGTTAACCCATATTCCTTATTTATTCTCTGCCACGTGGCAGTACCTTTATTAGCACAGCACATTCATCTCCTGCTCCCTATGCGTCTGCTGGCAACTCCTGACTCTGCCCTTCTTCCCATCATTCTCAGTTTAGCTTTCCCACCTAACTTTATCCTGTTCAGCTATTGGCCAGTCAGCTTGTTTATTAAACCAATCATAGTGATAAATATTCACACAGTGTACAGAAGGATTATTCCACAGCATGTTTGGGGAGGATTAGGGGGTGTGGCCTTGTAGGAGACAGTGTGTCACTGGGGGTGGGCATTGAGGTTTCAAAAGCCCAAGCCATTCGCCCAGTGTTTCTCTCTCTTAATCAGCCTCCTGCTTGTGGGTTAGATGCAAGCTCTCAGCTCCTACTCCAGCACCATGCCCACCTGCTGCCATGCTCCCTACCTTAATGATCATGGACTCACCCTCTGAAACTGTAAACCCAATAAACTCTTCTATGAGTAGCCTTGGTCATGGTGTCTTATCACAGCAATAGAAAAGTAACAAAGACATTACCCTAGCCAGGAGATCAAGGTTAACTTAAAGAGTGATTAATCAGCTAGGCACACTCAGGAGGCAGAAGCAGGCAGAAGCAGGCAGAAGCAGGCAGAAGCAGGCAGATGTGAAATGAAACTAGCCTGGTCTATACAATGAGTTCTAGGCCAGCCAGAGATATATAGTAAGACCCTGTCTCAACAAATAAATGTCTTAATAAATAAGCAAATAAAAATAATTTTAAAAGGATGCTGTAATGGGGGAAACTGTGTCAGGGTGATGCATGCGAACTTTCGGTACTGTACTCTCAATTTTCCTGTAAATCTAAAACTGTTCAAAAATCAAGTCTGATCTTAAAAATGCAAGCTAAAAACAGAAAATTTGTGCTGCCTTACCTAAAAGGCTTCTTCTATTCCCATTATTATGGCCATGTTTCTCCTCGGTTCCCAGATACATTAACTGGCTGTGTACTCCCTAGAGCAGTTACTGCTACTTGGCTTTATTTCTTTACTTGTTTATGCTATACCAGCCCCACTAGACTTTAAGTACCATGTGGAGGCAAGATAGGGTTTGCTCTGCTCATACATCATTGGGAACATGAAGAATTGAGTTCATTTATCTGTTGCTATGGAACACATTACCCTCTAAACCTACTGGATTAAAAGAGCGAGCATTTCCTAATTCACTATTTCTATGGATCAGAAATTCTGGAAGGCTGAGCTGGATAATTGTGACTCAGAGTTCTGTTGTGTGTGGATGAGTGTGTTATGTGTATACACACACACACACACACACACACACACACACACACACACACACACATATATGGTGTATGTGTGTTCATATGAGGCCTGAAGTTGATATTGGGTAGCTTCCTTAGTAGCTTTGCACTTTATTTACTGAGGCAGGTCTCTCACCACACAAGGTCATTGATTTGGCTATCTCCTGTATCTAAGTTCTATGTATTGGGGCTATTAGCAGCTGACAGGCCTGCCCAGAGTTTATATGGGTGCTGGGGATTTGAACTCATGCTTGCACAGCAAGTGCTTTATCCAGTGATCCATCTCCCCAGCCCATGACTCGAGTTTTTAAAGTGATTGCACTCAGTGTTGGTCAGAGCTTGCTCATCTGAAGGCTTGGCTTACAGTGACTGTAGGATCTCTCAGACTCTCCTAGAGCTATTGACCAGAAGCCTGGGTTTCTCCATAGGGCTGCTGTCAATATAATAGTTGGAAAGGAGATAATGGTGGAGGAAGAAGCGATAGATCTGAATATGACAGCCATAAGAATTTTTATAACCTACCTTCTCAATTTGCAGATCACTTTCCCACTCCCATTTACTTACCAAAAGTCACAAGCCAGACTGGAGTGACACATTGTTGTGTGATATTTTGTTTGTGTTCTGACAAATAAAGCTTGCCTGGAGAAGAGAGGGCGGAGCTAACCACTAGTTAACCATAGAGGCCAAGCAGTGGTGGCACACACCTTTTATCCCAGCACTTGGGAGGAGGAAGCTGGAAGATCAGGAGTTCGAGGCCACCCTGAGCTACACAAGATGGAACCATTCTAAAAGAGAAATAGAGCCTGGTGGTGGTGCACACCTTTAATTCTAGCACTAGGGAGGCAGAGACAGGAATATAAGGTGGGTGGAGACAGGCTCTCCTACATTCAGTCTGAGATTTTGCAGAGGTAAGAAGTTTCTAGTGGCTCCTACTCTGCTTCTCTGATCTTTCAGCTTTCACCCTAATATCTGACTCTGGGTTTTTATTAGCCTGTAATTCCAGCACTCAAAGGCTGAGGCAGCTGAAACCAGTCTGGGCAAATAAATATAGCAAGATCCTGTCTCAAAAAAAAAAATAAAAATAAATAAAAAATAAAAATAAATAAATAAAAATAAATAAATAAATAAAAATAAAAGATGCTGGAGATGCCCAACTCAGATGGCTTTGAAGGGGAAGAGTATTAAGTTTATGGGCTGTTTTGTTTGTTTGTTTTAGATAGAATCTCTCTGTGTAGACCAGGCTGGCCTCAAATTCACAGAGATCCACCTGCCTCTGTGTCTTAGTTAGGGTTTCTACTGCTGTGAAGAAATACCATGATCATGGCAACTCTTATAAAGAAAAACATATAACTGGGTGACTTACAGTTCAGAGGTTAGGTCCATTATCACTGAGGTGTGACATGGCAGTGTGCAGGCAGACATGGTCCTGGAGAGTTCTACATCTTGTGCAGGCAACAGGAAGTGGTCTGTCACACTGGGCGTGGCTTGAGCATATATGAGACCTCAAAGTCTGCCCCTACAGTGACACACTTCCTCCAACAAGGCCACACTTCCTAATAGTGCCACTCCCTTTGGGGGCCATTTTCTTTCAAACCACCACACTCTGGGTCTAGAATTGTATTTTTTTTTTTTTTTTTTTTTTTTTTTT
>CABHPP010121128.1:0-16561 GCA_902168425.1 Peromyscus attwateri | reverse complement strand
GGGTTTCTCTGTGTAGCTTTGCGCCTTTCCTGGAACTCACTTGGTAGACCAGGCTGGCCTCGAACTCACAGAGATCCTCCTGCTTCTGCCTCCCGAGTGCTGGGATTAAAGGCGTGCGCCACCACCGCCCGGCAAATTGTATTGTTTTTAAGATGGCTTTGAATTTGTTAAGTAGCGGAGGTTGGCCTTGAACTCCTGATCCTCCTGCCTCCACTTCCCAAGTACCAGAACTGCAGATGTATGTTACCATACCATGCTTAGTTTGTAAGTATGTTTTATAAAAAAATAATAAATAAAATGATCAGTGGTATTTGAGAAACAGAGTTAGGTTATATGTTTTTATAGTTTGTTGAGATAGGAGCTCACTCTGTAGCCCTAAATTTCAGGAAGTCCTCTTGGCTTAGCCTCCCAAATGCAAGTATCACAAGTATGAATCACTATGCCCAGATGGATTAAATCTTTATACGATCCCTCTGTGTGGCGAATGATGCATTGGGAGACAACAATAGTAACAAGATTGGTGACGATAACAACAGGCACCCTTACTCCTTTGTGTGCCAAGCACGTCGACAGCCATGAACTCTTGCAATCCTTAGTCTAACCTTGTAGGGTATATATGTATCATTTTATAGAGAGGGGGACTAAGCTGCTGAGACATTCAGTGGTGACAGCAGTGAAGTGGATCTGGTGCTACAGTCGACACCAGTTCTGAGTGTAAGGTTCCAAAAGCCCTTTCAGATCCTAAGGGTCTTAGGGTTTCTATTACTGTGAAGACACACCATGACCATGGCAACTCTTATAGAGGAAAACATTCAACTGAGGTGGCAGCTTATCGTTTTAGAGGTTCAGTCCATTATCATCATGGTGGGAAACATGGCAGTGTACAGGTAGACATGATGCTGGAGAGGTAGCTGAGAGTCCTACGTCTTGATATCAGGCAACAGGAAGTGGACTGTGACACTGAGTGTAGCTTAAGGCAAAGAGACCTCAACCACCCCCACAGTGACACACTTCCTTCAACAAGACCATACGTATTGCAACAAAGCCACACCTCCCAATAGTGCCATTCCCTTTGGGGGCCATTTTCTTTCAAATCACCATACTAAGCACCCATGTAAAAGCTAGCAGCTCCTTAATCCAAGGCTAGGGTGGGCAGAGACAGGCAGATCCAGAGTCTATACTATTCTTGCAGAGGACACAAGTTCAGTTCCCAGAACTCACATCAGGTGCCTCACAAACATCCTGTAACTCCACTCTAAAGGATCTGTTGCCACTAGCCTCTGCAGGCACAGCACTCACATGTGTGCATGCACATGCACACACAATTAAATAAAATATTTAAAAGGTATATATAAAGCAGGGAGCAACTGAGGACGACACTCAACGTCTACCTCTGTCCTGTACATGCATATGCATGGGTAAGCACACCTGCATACACATGTGCACAGATGCACACCATCCCCCCAAACAAAAACAAAACTTGAATGGCTGAGGAAAAAAACCTTAGATATAAAAGACAATAGACTCATAAATATATGCTGTAGGTGTTGTGGAATATTACTTGAATTAGGCAAAGGTGTGTTACATTTGTTTATGCTTCATTTGTTTAGCAATATGAAGATGTGTTGCTTTGCCTGCCTAAGGCACCTGTTTGGTCTAATAAAAAACTGAATGGTCAATACTTAGGCAGTAGAGGGATAGGCAGGGCTAGTGGGCAGAGCGAATAAGTAGTAGGAGGAATCTAGGCTCCAGAGGAGAGAACGGGGAGGAGAGAATGAGGGAGAAAGAGAAGGAGATGCCTGGGGCCAGGCAGCCACCAGCAAGCCAGACACAGAGTAGGACATACAGAATGAAAGGAAGGTAAAAAGCCCCGAGGCAAAATGTAGATGAAGAGAAACAGGTTAAATTAAGTTATAAGAGGTAGTGGGTCAAGCATAAGATAAGGCCAAGGATCCATAACTAATAATATGTCGCCCTGTTATGATTTGGGAGCTGGTTGGTGGCCCAAAAGAAAGCCACGAAGGTTTTAAGTTGCTTCCAGTATTGTATTAATCTACCTCTTTTTTCTTAGTTTTTGATAATAAAAGTATAGTGTTACAATGAAGATGGAGTATGGGGTCTTTATATTTTATTTTAAATGTTCCTGGGGCAGTTAGGCCATGGTGGCACATGCCTTTAATCCCAGCACTCTGAAGGCAGAGGCAGGTGGATCTCTGTGAGTTGGAGGCCAGCCTGGTCTACAGAGCGAGTTCCAGGACAGCCAAGGCAGCACAGAGAAACTTTATCTCGAGAAACAAACAAACAACAACAAAACCAAGCCAAAACAAAACAAAACAAAACAAAAAGATAAAAAAATGAAAGCTGCCTGAGCAATCCTAAGCAGCACCCCTCCATGGCCTCTGTATCAGCTCCTGCCTCCAGGCTCCTGTCCTGTTTGAGTTCCTTTCCTGACTTCCTTCAGTGATGAACGGTGATAAGGAAGTGTAAGCCAAATTAACCCTTTCCGACCGAACTTCCTTTTGGTCATGGTGTTTCATCCTAGCAATAACAAGTAGGACATTGAATTTATGAGAAAATGAACTTGTTGTGGTCCTCCTTCTGAATGAAACTCCTTTATCTGAGAACAGACCAAGTAGAAGAAGAATGCTCAAACAAATCTCGTGTTTGATGGCTTCTCCCACAATCTTATGGGCTTTTCATTTTTGTTTTGTTTTGTTTTTTGAGACAGGTTTCTCAGTATAGCGTAGCCAAGCTGTCCTGGAACTCACTCTGTAGACCAGGCTGGCCTCAAACTCAGAGATCCACCTGACTCTGCTTCCTGAGTGCTGGGATCCTTCCTTTTTTTTTTTTTTAATATTTGCAAATATATACTTTTCCTATTAGGAAAGAAAATGTATTGCTGCATTAATCCCAATAGCAACTTTAGGATTAATTAATGTTCCCTCTGCTTCTTTGAAGCTGTGAGTGTCTGTGCCACATAAAACAAGCACACTATGAAGACTGAAAATGTTGAATAGCATTCAATATCTTAGGAAACAAACAGTGAAGACTGAGAATGCAGCTCAATTGGTAGAATGCTTCTCTAGCACTCAGGAAGTCTGGGGTTTGATTCCCCTCCACTACCTAAAGAGCATGGTGGTGCATGCCTATAATTCTAGAACTCAGGAGGTTGGGGCAGGAGGTGAGAAGTTCAAAGTCATCCTTGGTAATTAGTGAGTTGATACCAGCTTGAGGTACATCAGACCCTGACTCTGACAAACACAGGGATGGGAGTGTGACTCATAGCAGAGCCTTGCTTGGCTCTTGTGAGGCCCTGCATTGGATCTCCAGCAAAAAACAAAACAAAAAACCCAAACCCATTATTAATACCAATAACCATAGTGCTACATATAATTTAAACTGACAGGCAGTAAGCACTTGACATGAATGACTATCCTTACATTTACTGGAAGCAAAATAAGCACATGGGGATCACTGGGGTAGGCAAGACCTGGACCTGGTCTGGGGACATTTTGTATTGTATTTGATTATGAATTCAGAAGAACCAGAAAATTAGGACTCTAAATTCTCTGGTTGAGGCAAAACCCCAGGATAGACTTTGGGATTTTGTATTTATGGCATGGTAATTCTCTTCTCAAAATAAATAAATAAATAAATAAATAAATAAATAAATAAATAAATAAATAAAAATAAAAAAAAATAAATGGCCCTTTCAAAGAAAAACTACAGTTCTGTTCCAAACTTGAATACAATAAGTGCCAGAAGCTGGGACTACACTTATGAATGACTAATTCTTCCTTTCTGGGAAAGAGAAGAGTAGCCCAGTGTGGTGGTTTATGCCTGTAATTCGAGCACTTGTGAAGCAGAAGGGTTGCTGGAAGTTCAAAGCCATGCTGGACCATATAGTGAGTTCCAGGTCAGCTGAGCTACAGGACTTGAGTGCCATGCTGTTTCAAAAAGAGATGGGAGGGAGGAAGGAGGAGAAGGGCATGTGGTGGAGAATGTCACAGAAAGGCGAACATTTCTTCCTATACCTCAGACCTTTCCCTTTCTTCCCCCACTTCTGGAGCTGGTCTCAAACAGGACACAGATTCTCTACTAGGAACCTGGACAGATTATCTTCTTCAGTTATCTTTTTAAAATATGTATTTACTTTGTGTATATATTTGTCCAGAGGCCAGAAGAGGGAGTCAGATGAATTCCAAGGAACTGGAGTTACAGACAGTTGTGATCTACCATGTGAGTGCTGGGAATCAAGCCTGGGTCCTCTGGAAGAACAGCTGGTGTTCTTTTCTTTTTTTCTTTTTTTTTGGTTTTTTTTCAAGGCAGGGTTTCTCTGTGTAGCTTTGCGCCTTTCCTGGAACTCACTCTGTAGCCTAGGCGGGCCTCGAACTCACAGAGATCCGCCTGCCTCTGCCTCCCGAGTGCTGGGATTAAAGGCGTGCGCCACCACTGCCTGACTGCAGCTTATTGATGTAATTACTAAGGCCACTCCACGTAGTTAAAAGAAGATTTATTTAGTGGGTAACTTACAAATGAAGGGATAGATAGGTGGCGGGTTCTGGGAAAGACGCAGCGCAGTCCGGCGGTGTTCTCTGGAGAACCCTCCTGGGTCTACCTCTCGCGTCCAGGTCCAGGAACCAAGAGAGCGCCGCGCGCGTGTCCCAATCTCTGGTCTTCAGGGCCTCCCTTGGCCCCGCCTTGTAGGCGTGATAGTTACGGAAGCCTCAATGGGGGTTGGAACTTCCAGACTAAAGCTGGAATGGCAACCCACTACAGCAGCTGGTGCTCTTAACCACTGAGTTGCCCTCTAGGCCTCAGTCATCTTGAAGGGACACACTCTTATAAGCGGCCTTTTCTGCCCTGCCTGCCAGCTCCCAAATAACCACATGAAAACTACTTATTAATTATGAAAGCTCAGCCAATAGCTCAGGATTGTTTTTAGCTAGCTCTTATAACTTAAATTAACCTGTTTCTATTAATTTGCTTTCTGCCTAGTGGCTTTATTACCTGTACTCTGCACTGCCTATGATGTTTTCCTGTTTCCTCCATGCCTGCATGGTGACTCTGCCCTTCTTCTTCCCAGCATCCTCTCTGCTCCAAAAATCCTGCTTAGCTATTGACCATTCAGCTTTTTATTAAACCAATCCCGGTGACACATATTCACAGTGTATAAAAAGATTATTCCACAACACATTCTTTAAAACATTTAGACTGAGTGAAGTTCTACCTTGCTTCTGTCTTAGATCAGATTTGCAAACTCTCAACTCCATTGCAGGGAAGTGGTTATTATGTCAAATTCAAAGGCGAAAGGAAACGAGCAGATGTAGCTCAGCAATAGTGCACCAGCTTGGCACGCATGAGGTCCGGCAATACAGAAAAATTAGGAAGTGGCCAGGGATGGTATTGCATGCCTTTAGGCCCAGCACTTAGGAAGCAGAGGCAAGCTTTGAGTTTGAGGCCAGTCTGATCTACAGAGTGAGATCTAGGACAGCCGGGGATACACAGAGAAACCCTGTCTCGAAAAACCAAAACAACAACAACAAACAACCAAACAAATGAGCAAAACACCAACCAACCAACCAACCAACCAACCAACCAACCAAAACAAAACAGAAAATAAACAAACAAAAAAATGAGGCATGGTGGCAGTTCCTGTAATTCCAGTACCGGGGAGGTGGAAGCAGGAGGATCAGAAGTTCAAGGTCATCATCCGCTAGATACCAAGTAGGAGGCCAGCCTGGGTTACACAGACTCTATCTCAAAAACAACAAAACGAAAAAAGAAAAAAGAAAAACCAAGTAGGGGGAGGCACTCAGGAGACCTCCCGCTCCCTGAAGGCACTTCCTGGGAACGGAAAGGCCTTTTCTTCAGTGACACAGTCACAGGTAAGGTCCAATGCTCCTTTACACAACCCCATATTTACGCTCCTATAAGTAACTCTAATGAAACTCACTGAGTTCCTCATGCCAGCAAAAATGAAAAACCCATTGAAATAGAAGAGGGACCAGTTGGCAAGAAGTAGAGGGTGTGTGGGAGGAGATAAGAAAGAGTAATGGGAGGTCATGATTGAAATGCATCATATACATATATTAAAATGCCATAATGAAGCCCATTATTGTGTATAACTAATATATGCTAATAAGAACAGTTTTTAGAAAGTGGAATCTTGCTTTGGAGGCTCTGCAATGTGTCCCAAGACCTAGAGGCAGGGGAGGACTCTCTTGATGGATTCTGCTGGTTTTTTTTTTCTCCATTTCTTGGGAGGATCAGGGATAAGAAGGGAAGTCTGTTTCAGCACAGCTGCCACATAGGGGCAGGGACAATTCATGCTGCAGACGCATAGATTTGTATGTTAATTAAGACATTTTTTGACAGATGGCAGAAAAAGGTGTTAACAAACTGTATTAGGACACTTTTTTGACAGATGGAAGGAGAGCAACGTCTTTTGGAAAGTGTCTCTCTTACTCAGTTGAAGGCTTTGTTTAGGCTATTGGTTACTCTGGCTATTTTAAAACACAAAACAAAACAAAAAAGGTTTTAAATAGCATACTTTTTATGCCAAGCATGATGGTGGATGCCTTGTAGAGGCCAGAGGATCAGGAGTTCAAAGACATTCTCAGCTATATAGTAAGTGCAAGGCAAGCCTGGGCTACATGAGACTCTGGCCCCCAAATAAGTAGATAGTATATTTTTTTCTAAGGCTAAATGAGTATTTTGACCAAAGATCAAATTTCTCTGCTAAAGATCTCTGTAGCCAGGTGTAAATAGGAATGTTCCAGGGACATTTTCGGTGTTCAGAGCAGAATGTGAAGTAATTTGAAAAGATGACTTCAACCAAAGTATGGATAAGATGAGACAGGTTAAGAACATAAATATATGGGGTTGTCACAAGAAAAATCAGAGGCTGGGGATGGTGCTGCACACTCTTCCTCCTAGCAGAGGCAGGTGGATCGCTGTGAGTTTGAGGTCAGCCTGGTCTATATAGGGAGTTCCAGGCCAGGTAGGACTACATAGTGAGACCCTGTCTAAAAAAAGAAAGGAAGGAAGGAGGGAGGGGTGGATGGACAGATGGACGGATGGATGGAGGGAGGAAGGGAGGAAGGAAGAAGAAAGAAAGCACCAATCCAAATCTCACAAAACTTGTGTGGAGGTGGGGAGGGGTAAGGAGGCACAGGCTGACATCTTGTGTCCTCCTCTATTGCCCGTCACTTTATTTTGTCACTGAACTTGGGCTCAGTGTTCCAGCAGACTGGCCCGTGAGTCCCAGGATCTTCCCTGACTCCATCATTTCAGAGCTGCCCTTCCAGATGTGCTGCCCCTGGCTTTTGTGTGGGTGCTGGGGATCTGAACTCAGTCCCTCAAGTTTATGAGGCAAATACTTTATACACTAAGTCCTCTTCCCAGCACCAAACGTCACAACTTTACCTGGACTTTTCCTGATTTGTATTCTAGAAGTCTTTTAAAAAAATTATTTATTTTAATGTGTGTGTATGTGTGTGTGTGTGTGTGTGTGTGTGTGTGTGTGTGTTTGCATATGCACAAATGCCATGGCACACATGTGGAAGTCAGAGGGCAGCTTGTTTTTGGTCCTTCCCTTCCATCACGAGAGTCCCAGGCATCAAGGATGTCAGGTTTGCAGAAAGCACCTTTACCCACTAAGTCAGGTCACAAGCCCTGCCCTAGATGCCTTAAGGGCATCACTCTTTTTATAGTTCATCTACTACAACTTCAGCTGCCCTAAAGTTGTGAGACCAGCTCCTTGTCTCCTATCCCCTAGAAGAGCTGCCTTGACATGTGAAGGGTAGGTCATGAAATACAAGGATAGATTTGAACCCAAGGACTCTTTCTTAAGTGGCTGGCCTTTTGCCATCCCAGAAGAATCTGTGTTAGCAGGCAGGGTTTTGTTGTAGTTGTGGCTTGTTGTCATTGTTACAAGGGTATGCATGACTGAACTTGCCATTTCTGTTGGGGAGCGCAGCTCGTCCTGGATGGTCCCAGTGTGCTTTCTCATACATTACCCTATGGCACCTGAACTCCAAAGGAAAGAACGGAGTTTACCTGGAGATGGGCACTCGGTGTTGAATACAGAGCAACAGGCTACTTCCCTCGTCTAGATGGAAAGAGAGAGACGAGAAGAAATTTGGGGACAAAGACTTCCTACTTTGGGAATACAGAAAGGCATTATGATGTCCGAGGTAAGAGGGTTAGACCTGTGTGGTCTTGGGTCAGTGATGAACCTGGTGTGAGCTTCTTCTCTCACTCAGTGGAATCTCTGTTCTCTCTTCCATAATTGAAGACAGGATAGCAGGAGCGTGGGCAACTCTTCACCATGCATTATTTCACAGCTTTTGATTTGCTGTGACAGGTCCTTGCTGTGTAGTCCAGGCTAGCCCAAGACTTGATCCTTTTATGCCAGCTTCCCAAGTACTAGAATTACAGGCCTGTGCCACTACAACCCATCTTTCCATCTATCTCTCTGTCAGTCTGTCTATCTATCTGAGATCTAAAGAGTCTTATGTAGTCCAGGCTGGCCATGAACTCATAGTTTCTGGGGATCTGAACTCAGGTCCTCATGCTTGTGAGGCAAGAATTTACTAACTAAGTTTTCTTCCCAGGCCTAAACCACAAATTTGGATCATTCTTGTTGTTTGTTTTAGAAGTGTTTCTAAAAACATGTGTGTGTGTGTGTGTGTGTGTGTGTGTGTACACTAGCGCTACTGATCACGTGTAGAAGTCAGAGGACAGCTGCCCAGTCCTGAAGATTACAGATATGTGTCATCGTCTGAGCTTTCTCCTACTATTTGAGAGGATTATAAGTTCTACTGTCCTTCTCTAGTATGTTTGTCTTATGACTTTATACTAGGGCTTCTCTGGAGCATAGCCCTGTCCACATTAGCCCCTCCAAAGGGGGATTATAATGTTCTTTATGAATATATATGTATTTGTGTGTGTGGGGTGGTGGTGTATACATGTGTGCACACCTGTGTAGGTGCATTCACCTGTGTGGGTGCTCCTGGAGGCTCAAAGTTAATATCAATATCAGGGATATCTTCCTCAATTGCTCTCTATATCATTACTTTAAAAACTTGATTTATCTATTTATTTATCTATTATGCGGTGTGCACACACCACAGCACTCCTGCGGAGTCAGAGGACAACTTTCAGGAGTAGGTTTTCCCCTTCCACCATGTGAGACCCAGGGATCACACTCAGGTCCATCAGGCTTGGCAGCAAGCACCTTTACTCCCTAAGCCATCTTACAGGCCCCGTCTCACTTTTTGGGGTAAGGTCTCTCACCGAACTGAATTCTTTTGAGTAGATTTTTAGCAGACCACTAGCTTCTACCATCACAAAAGTTAAGAATGTCATGAAACCATCTGATACCTCTAGCAGAGATGGCACACACACCACACCTGTAATCCCAACACTCAGAGGCAAAGGCAAGAGAATCACTGCAAGTTCAAGGCCAGCCTGGTCCATGTATAAGGACTAGGCCAGCCAGGGCTACACTGGGAGACCCTGTCTCAAAAAGAGAGAAAGAAACCTAAATCTATAGGGCAGTTTCCCGCTTTGCTGTGACCCACTCACCTGCTGTCCCCATAATATATTTGTTAATGAATTGATCTATGACTGTCTTTTAGTTCTGTGACCACACAAGTTCATGTGATCAAGTTCCAAGGTGGAACATGCCAACTTGTGGACAATCTGAATCCATGTTCCTGGATCCTGGTCACTCTTAACTCAGAATCAATCAATCAATCAATCATCAATCAATCAACCAACCCCCAACACCCTTTGAAGTGAGATCTGCGTTTTGCTTCTCAAGTTCATTTGACTTCTGAGAGTTAACGGGTGAAGCTGGGGCGTAAGTCAGTGGTAGAGCTCTTGCCCAGCAGGCACCAGGCACTCAGCTGGAGCCCTATCCTCCGTGCCCAGCACCACAAAAACAAGCAAACAAATAAACATGGAAACCAAAGAAAAGCCAGGATGAGGCAGAGGCAGGAAGATCTCTGTTCAAGGCCATCCTGGTCTACCTAGAGAGCTCTAGGGCAGCTAGGACAACACAGAGAGTCTTGCCTCAAAAATAAAACAAACAAAAAAAGAAAAGACAAGAAACACTACAGGATGTCTGGACAGAGAACAATGTAGAAGGTGTGGGTGCTGCAGACCTGTCATCTAGCTGAGCTGATGCGGTGGGCAACGGATTCAGTCAAAAGGAAAGGCACATTTGAGCAATGTGTGTGAACAATGTGTGAACAATGATTGTTCTGAGGGTTCTAAGGATCCATTACCCAGGGAGACATCTTTATCACATAGGGAGCCATGCTAGTGTTTTCATTTTAGAGGAAGAAATGGGGGTGGGGGTAATTAGGGTTCTAGGAAACCTTTGGCTAAGAGTGATTATTAGATTACATCTTTAAAAAAAATGATGAAGGGGCCAGTAATATGGTTTATCTGGTGAATGTGCTTACTGGCAAGCCTGAGACCTGATCTCAATCCCTTGAACCCATGTGTAGAAGTAGAGAACAGATTCCTATAAGTTGTCCTCTGACTGACACACACACACACAGAAACACACACACAGACACACACACACACACACACATAGGTACACTAAAAAGTTAATAAAACATTTTTAAAATGAAAGAGTTAAGTGAAAGAGTTATAATCATCATAAGAATTCTAAATTCCCAGAGGTGAAATATGAAAACTTTAGCTCATTTCTAGCTATGGTACACATTGTTATACCAGGTTGTATATCCAAAATAATAAATACTGTACTTTATGGGTAATTTTAGGACTTTTCAAGAACGAGTTTCATTCTATAGGATTTTTCTTTCTGTTGACTGTAGTACCTAACCTTTATATTAAAATGAGATTATGGGGCTGGAGAGTAGTTAAGAACACTGGCTGTTCTTCTAGAGGACAGGACCCAAGTTCAATTCCAGCATCCACATAGCAGCTCACCACTGTCTATAATTCTAGCTCCAGGGGAATCTAACACCTTCAAACAGACATACATGGAGGCAAAACACCAATGCACATAAAATAGAAAAAAATAAATCATTGAAATGAGATTATGACTGTCCATATTAATGTGGTATTAATTTGTCGCATGTATCTCTGTATGTGGTGTGGGAATGGGAACGAATGTGTATACTGTTTGCATGTGCGTGAGTTCACCAGAATGAGGGTGGAGAAGTTGGAACTGGGTGTCTTCCTCAATTGCTCTTCCTCTTTCATGTTGAGGCAGGGCCTCTTACCTGAACTCAGTGCTCTCCACTTCTGATCATCTAGCTAGCCCTCCTGCCTTGAGGGCTGCTGTCTTCACCTTCTTCCTGTTGGGGTTCATCAGGCTTCCTGGCCTACCCAGCATTTGCATGGGTGATCAGGCCCCAACTCTGGGCCTTTCTTGGGCAACCACCTGACCTGATGAGCCAGCCATTTTCCTAGCTTCCTAACCCCACACTGCTTTCACCTTTGTTAATTAGTGAAAGTAGGTTTTATTTGTTTGTTTTGAGACAGGGTCTCACTCACTACATCATCCTGGTTGACCTGGAACTCACAGAGACCCACCAGCCTTTGTCTCCCAAATGCTGAGATTAAAGGCGAGTGTCATTCTACCTGGCTGCTTGTTTTTCTGTCTTTGTTTTGAACTTGCAACCGTCCTGCTTCATCCTCAGAGTGCCTGGGATTATATGCCTGTTCCATATACATAAAACCAAACACATTTATGTACATGTTTTTTGGGGTGGGTTGGGGTACACTGCCAAGGTACACAGTGGAGGTTCTCTTCTCCCATCATGTGGATCCTGGTATAGAACTCAGATGGTCAGGCTTGGCAGCAAGCTCCTCTACCCACTGAGGCCTCTTGCCTGCCCTGCTTTTTTTTTTTTTTTTTTTTTTTTAAGAGAAGAAAATTTTGGGGCTGAAAAAGGTTTTTTTTTTGGTAGGTTAATAGTTATTAAAATATGGGCAGGAGGAGCCAGCTGAATGGTTTTTCCATCCCAGCTGCCCTTCCCTGAGGCCCAGATATACAAAGCTGGTCTCCAGGAAGAAGGCAGATTATTTGCATCAGGAAGCCAGGACCTCCTGCGAGGAGGAGAAATAAGCTCCCAGTAAAGTTTTCCTCCTTGCTCTGTAGTTAGGGAGCTCATTGGTTAACTTGGCACACCCTGCCCCCTCCACCCCCTGGGGAAAAAGGGACCAAAGGTGAGAAAGAACACCTAGGGTCTGGGGTGGAGGAAACAACAGCCACAAAACTCAAAGCCCAACTTCCTTGAGGAAGATGGCTGTGGGTGGGTTGGTGACTCAGGCTCTGACAGAGTTCCAAGGTTTTTCTGGAAACTGCACTGCTTTGAATAGAAGCATTAGCATGGTGTGCTAAGGCTGTGCAAGGCCGTTTCTCGACCTGACACCTGTGTGCAGCTCAACAGAGACGCAGACAAGGATGGTACAAGGAGGACCGGCCTCAGCTGGACAGGCCCACCGGAAGTGGAGGGAGACCGCTGCGAAAGAACCGGTTTCAGACCTTGTACAGTGTGGGTGACGTCCAAGGACGGTGACTGCTTGCAGGCTGAGTTTGTGGACAGCTAGCTTCTTTCTGCTTACAGAGAAAATCTATTCTTTCGTTTTATAAATATTTATTGAGTTCCTATTCTAGACTGTGGGGGATCAAACAACTAACAAAGGACAAAAAAGAAAAATCCTTGTGGAGGAAGACAGAAAATGTACATGAATGTAGCTAAGATGGCTGGCCCTTGGCAGAGGCAGAAAGAGTGAGTTCTGCTGGGCCTGGTGCCCCTGGGATGGCAGCTACTTGGGCTGCTGACAAAGAAGGCTCACAAGTTCAAGGTCAGCATGGGCAACTTGTCGAGACCCTGTTACAACACAAAAAACAAGTGAAGGGCCTAGGGTGTTGCTCATGGTAGAGCAGTGCTTTGTACTAGGTTCAGTCTCCAGTGCTGCGGAGAAAATCGAGACTGTGGATTGAGAGAGCGAGGGGTACTTGGAGGGGCCCCCCCGAAGGAAGAAATGACTGGAAGGACAGGAGGCAGGAGGCAGAAAGTAGATGAGGTTCCGGTGCTCCCATCTATGGAGGTTATAAGGCACTGGTTCAGACCAATGTGGCTTTTGGCTTTTCCTATGAGAGAGACTGACAGTTACTGGAAGGAAAATTTGAGTAAGTAGAAAACAAATGGATTCCACAGAGGATCCTTTCACCCAAAGGCTGTAGCGGCTGCTTTGATCACTCCTCCTCCCTAAACCCTTCACTAGCCGCCTTCGCCCTGGGATAAAGTCCTGAGCCCAGCCTGCCCTCCCCCCCCCCACCTTCCTCTCTCTGCCTTCACTTCCCTTCTTCCGTTCCAAGCTCCCAGGCCCCCAGCTTCTCGCTCTCCACAGCTTCCTCCTGTATGCCTCTTGCGTGTCTTTTCTCTTGCCTCAGGTTGTTTTCCTTTCTTTCCTTCCTGTATTCCCTCTCCCCCCCTTCCTCTCTCTCCCATTTTTCTTCATCCTTCCTTCCTTTTTTTCTTCCTCTCTCCTTTTATCTTTTGAAACAAGGTCTCCTGTAAATGGGGCTGTTGTGGCTTAATCCCAGCCCCGGGGAGGCAGAGGGTCTACAGATCGAGTTCCAGGACAGCTAGGGCCACACAGAGAAACCCTGTCTTGAAAAACCAGGAAAATAAAAAACAAAAAACAAACCCCATACCTCCCCAGTTCTGGGACTATAGGTGGGGGTCATTCTGTCCTGCAGAGTTGAGATTGACTCCAGTGCTTTGGGCATGCTGGGCCAGCACCGCTCTACCAACTGAGCTATATCCTCAGCCTTTCTCTGTCTCTGTGTCTGTCTGTCTGTCTGTCTGTCTGTCTCTCTCTGTAGATTTGTATGTACATGGAGGCCCTAGGTTGAAGTCAGGCGTTTCCTTCAATCATTTTTCACCTTGTCCATTGACAGAGTCTCTCACTGAGCCTGGAGCTCACTGATGACTAGACAGGCTAGACAAAGGCCCCTTTTCTTCACGTCACTGGGCTTACTGAAGCTGGCGTGTTATGTGACTCCTGTGGATTGAATTTAAGCCCTTAATTTTAGGACTCCCTAGACCCTTTAAAAACTTTTCTGGCCGGGCGTTGGTGGCGCACGCCTTTAATCCCAGCACTCGGGAGGCAGAGGCAGGCGGATCTCTGTGAGTTCGAGGCCAGCCTGGGCTACCAAGTGAGCTCCAGGAAAGGCGCAAAGCTACACAGAGAAACCCTGTCTCGAAGAAAAAAAAAAAAACTTTTCTGAAACCAGGTCACACAAAATAGCTCAGGTTCGCTTTGAACTCACTCTGTAGCCCAGGCTGGCGTGACCTTCTGAGTTGAGACCACAGGCCTGTGCCACCAGGTCAGAAGTAGCCTATATTTAAAAATAATTTGGAGCTGGGCGTCGATGGCACATCTTTAGTCCCAGTACTCGGGAGATAGAGCCAGGAGGATCTCTGTGAGTTCGAGGCCAGCCTGGTCTACAGAGCGAGATCCAGGACAGGCACCAAAGCTACACAGAGAAACCCTGTATCAAACCCCCCCCCCAAAAAAAAAATGGAACTGTGAGAGGATAATTAGTCTTTCCTCACTCCACTATTTTTTGAGACTAGGAAGTTAGTCTGTATTCTGAGATGGCTTGGAAGTCATTATATAGCCCAAGCTGGTCTTGGACTCTGGAAGATCATCTCCTGCCTCAGGCTCCAAAGTACTACTAGCATTACAGGCATGAGACACCACATCCCGTTTAGAATCATCATTTTTATTTTTAAATGAACCTAACAAAAAAATTGCTACTTCAGGGTTTTGGAAGATTACTCATATATTCCAGTTCAGAATGGATTTGAGGGGAAGAGATTAAGGACATTAGGTTAGGAGACAATAAGTTTACTGAGGAGGAGGGCTTGCATTAATGTTTATTTATTTAGCAAGCTTTATTAGGAAGCTTTAAAACTAGATACCGCATTTAGTCACTGGCAAGGCAATGGTTAAAAGAAAGGTGACAGAAATCTTTTCTGGAATTCACAGGAAAGAGGGTGGGGCAAACCACCCAGCAGAAAGGGGAAAAGTTCTTACCTCCAGCCTCTTCATAAATGTAACAACCCATGAAAACGGTGGAAGTCTTCCATTAGGATGCTAGAGATATACTTGCAAAAATTCTGAAAATTTAGTTCTAATGGAATATTTTCCTTGGGGGATTTCTCTATTATGGTCACTTTTTTTTTAGTATTGATTTTTAGTTTTTTTTTTTTTTTAAATATTGCCTTAAAAAATCCGAAGTAAATGCTAAGGAAAAAAAAAAAAAAGAATGAATGGCTCTGACGCTGTCCTTTTTTTGTCTGTAGACAACCCTGAACTCCTTATCCTCTGGCCTCCATCTCCCCAAAGCTGGTGTTCCAGGCTTGCATTGCCATGGCCATTTCATGCACATGCCTTTTCTAAAAATCATAGTTTTTTCTACTTTGACTTTTCACTGAGTATCTTCTGTCTTGAAGAAAACACCCATCACTTGAAAATGTATTACCAGTGGCCTTGAGCATGCTAACCCCTTTCACTTTTGAAGACATTCTACACAGTTCTCTTCTCCTGGTTTGAAAGGCAGTAGGCTATAAAGGAGTTATATGTACACAGCAAGTTGACGCTCCCTTTACCCTGTCTCAGATGCTGCAATAGAAAACGTGTGTGGAGAAATACATCAGCAGTAAACTCAACCTTCCCAGTGAAGAAAGCAAAGGACACTTTCATCATAGAGATAAGGGTTGCTGTAATGTTAAACATTTGTTCAGAACAAAAGGAACCAAGTGAAACGGGTTGTAAAAAAATAGGTTTGCTGAATGATGGGTTGCTTCGAATGTTAGTTGAGTTGCTTCCTGGGGAGATAGATGGAGGAGAGAGGGGGGTGGAGACCCAGGCTTTGCTCTATAACTTTGCTCACGTCATCGAAAACTTGTCTAAACCCTTGTCTTAGCATAAGAGTTTGGACTATACATCAGTAAGATTCTTTCATCTCAAATTCCATGGTTCTATGGTTACGTGGGTGGACATGGACCATTCTGTCGATTTCCTAGTTTCCAGGAGCGAAGAAACTAGCTTGGGTGTGGAACTAACTCATGGAGAATTATCAACTTAGAGGTGGGCAGCTCCCCAGTGACTGTGGTGGTGCGCTTGGAAAACTCCCAACAGTCCTTCTTCCTTCATTCTTTGATATGGTGTGACAAGTCTCCTGCTGGTTTGGAATGGGAGAGCGGGAAGGGCCCATTTTAGACTGAGACAGTTCATTTGGTTAAACATTTTCACTTTCTTTGTTTTTAAACTCCTAAGATGCCAAGAGACAGATTCTAAAGGGGTGGGACGGGGCATTGGGATGGGGCGACCTGGACAGGCCTGTAAGATCCTGCTTCCGCATCCGAACCCCTTCTTTGGGTATTAGGATCGTCCCCTAAATGTGTATTTTTGGCAGAGTGGGCCGGGAGTCAGGCTCAGAACTGCAGAGGAGGGCTGACGGAAGCTATTCCTGCTGGAGGAATGGCGTGAG
>CABHPP010121127.1:8212-20153 GCA_902168425.1 Peromyscus attwateri | reverse complement strand
GGAGGCGGAAGCCGGGGCCACCGGGCAGTGGCACCGCGCGCCTTACAGCCGCGGGAGCCGGAACGCTGCCGGCTCGGGTTGATTTGTAAACAATGGGTGACGTCGCGCGGCTCCTACCACTGCGCGCGGCCGGGGGATGCCGTGTCCTTGGCAGCGGGGAACCTGCAGGGCTAGGGGACACAGTGGAGCCCGGCTGCCCCGAAGCCTCACTGCTGTGTCTGCTGTGTGCGGGGAAGTACTGGGAAGCTGATTCAGGTTCGCTCAGCCGGGCCTAATTGGCATTCCACAAGATGGACACCTTGGGGGACTCGATTGGTTTCTTCCACACACAGTCACTTCCACACACTTACACCTCCACACACTCCCCTCAGCACGTCAAGTGGTTTGGTTTAGGCGGTGGCGTTTTTTTAAGGTTCGGGCGCCAGCGTCAGGCGAGGATGGAAAGGAGACGGGGAGAGGCTAGGAATCGGTGTGGCGATTATCGAAAAGATGTTGTCAAAGATGGAAAAGAGATTCTGTTGTCTGATGTGGATGGCTGGGTTGGAAACTCCGCAAAACGTCCACAAATTAGTGTTTCTCGACTGCCCCCCCCCCCCCCCCCCAGAGAGTCTAGGGGCTGCCTGGACTACTGGCCCTTTGTGAGGAGCTGTAATATGGAAAGTAAGTGTGTGTGTGTGTGTGTGTGTGTGTGTGTGTGTGTGTGTGTGTGTTTAAAGGAATTCACCAGCCAAATGGAGAATAGGCCCCAATAATGGGTAGCAAGGGAGGCACATGTTGAGCTGTTTATTTAAAGCAGAGCCCCGGCCATTTTAAGTATTCCAGATAGCATTGTTGAATTAATGGTTAACCAAGCCTTTATTTATTTTTAAATATTTATTTATTTTGTGACAGAACCTTGTGTATCTCCTTGGATTGGCTGTGTAGCTGAGGATAACCTTGAACTCTTGATCCTCTTGCCTCCACCTTGCTGTTGTGCGGCACTAGGTCAAGTTTGTTTAATGATTTATTATATAAAGTGTTGGGAATTACACCCAGGGCCTTGCGCATGATAGGAGTGCTTTACTTCCGAGCCATCAGAAAATCGATGACCTTCAAATTGACTGCAACAGACATCTGTGTGGTAACACACATCTGTAATTCCAACACTGGGAAGGTGGAGGCAGGAGTATTACAAGTTCAAAATCATTCTTGACTAAATAGCAAATTTGAAGCCAGCCTGGTTGCATGAAACTCTGTGTCCCTCTCATTGAATAGCTCTGGTTTCTATTCCACCACTGGGGGGGGGGGGGGGCTGAATGTAAACTTAAAACGAATGAATTTTGTAATATGTAAATTGTACAATATAACGTTCTTTTAAAAATTAGTCATAAAGCATTTGCACACAGACACACAGAAGCCAATGAAGAGGCTGACAGTGTGTACCAGGTATTTTCTAGTATTCAGCAGGAGCCAAGTTCAGTTTGTCGGGGAGGCAGAGGTGTGAAGATTACTCAAACCCATGAGTTTTAGATTGAGACTGAACTCAAAAGAAAGTAAATGAGACAACTCTAGAGGACCTGAGTCTAGTGCCCAGCACTCATGTGGAGGCTCACAACCACCTGTAACTCCGGTTCTAGGGGGTGTAATGCCTTCTTCTGGCCTCCATGTGCACCAGGTACACATGGTACAGGTGCATGGGCATGCATGCAGGCAAAACACCCATGCACATTTAAAACGTGTAAAAGAAGAGTTGGTAGCTGGTGAGATGGATGAGGGGAAGAGATGCTTACCACAAAGACTGACTTCCTGAGTTCAGGCCTCAGGACCCAGTGGTGGAAGGAAAGTACTAATTCCCATAAGTTGTCCTGCTGTGGAGTAATCCTTTTGTACACTGAAGATGTTTTGCTCTCATTGGTTTAATAAAGAGCCAACTGGCCAATAGCTAGGCAGGAAGAGGTTAGATGGGAGAGCCAGACTGAGAGAATACTGGGAAGAAAGAGGGTGGAGTTGCCAGCCAGACGCAGAGGGAGCAGGATGTGTAGAAAATATGCTAACAAGCCATGAGCCACATAGCAGCACATAAATTAATTAAAAATGGATTAATTCAAGTTGTAAGAGCTAGTTAGTAACAAGCCTAAGCTATTGGCCGAGCATTTATAATTAAGAATGAGTCTCTGTGTGGTTATTTGGGAGCGGGCTAATAGGACAGAAAAGTCCACCTACATTGTCCTTCATCCCCGACCCCCTAAATAAATAAATGTAACTTTAAATATTTTTAAAGAGAGGTTCATTTTTGTCAAGTGTAGAGGAAAGAATGTCAGAGCAGAGGAAAAGTCAGTTTCCTCCACCCCCCACCTTTGTTTTTTCAGACAAGATTTCCTGCAGCCTCAGCTGGCCTGGAATTCACTCTGTAACTGAAGATGATCTTGAACTCCTGATCCTCCTGCATCTGCCTCCCAAGTACTGAGATGACAGGTTCTTGCCACAGTTCCCTGCTTGTAATAGAACCAGTTTGGAGAAAGTCGTCGGACTCCTAAATCTAGGTAATCTGGTCTTCTTCAGTGTTATAAAATTAAAATTAACCGTTGGCAGATAGTCTGCTCACCACCCCCACCTCCCCACCAGGCAAGATCTTACTCTGTAGTCCAGACTGGCCTAGAATTTCTGATAATCCTCCTGTCTTGGCTTCCTGAGTGTTGTAATAGAAAGCATTTGGCACACTCCGAGCATTTTTTTTCCTTTGTAATTTAGATGCCATTTACTTTATGTATTTATTTATTACTCTACTTAGAAACAAGACTTGATAGAAGTGATGAGAACAGTCAGGGAGTTCATTGTCTTTGATGTTAGGTGTGATGTTTGCTGCAGGTTCTGTGCATTGATGTCTTTTATAAGCTGAGGACATTCCCTTGTATTCCTGGTTTGTTGAAAATTGTTTTTAATCATGGAAAAGTAATTTTATTTAATTAGTTTATTTGATAAGTTTTCTCCTCATTTTGACTCATTATTCAAATGAAAGTATGGTCAAGGTAGGTTTTTATTGGCTGTATTATTTATACACCTGATTATTAAAAGTTTTAAGGCGACATAGGGAACCAGGTATGGTATACAAGCTCATAGTCCTAGCACCCGGTAGGCAGGTAGAAGGGTCAGGAGTTCAAGGACTGCTATAGAGTTAGTTCGAGATCAGCCTGGGCTATATGAGATACTGTCTCAAAAAACAAAAATAAAAATAAATAAGATGAGACAGGGAACGTGAAACAATTTAAATAGTAGCACTTTATAATTTACAGGGTTTTTTTTTTTCAGCTCAAAATATATACGCCCACAGGGCTGAATAGATGGCTCAGTGGTTAAGAGCACTTGTTGCTCCTCCAGAGGCCCAGGATTTAATTTCCAGCACCCACATAGTGGTTCACAACATCTGTGATTCAGTACCAAGAGATCTGATGGTCTCTTCTGACCTCCATGGGCTCCAAGCATGCATGTAGTACACATACATATGTGAAGACAAAACACCCTCACATAAAATAGAATGAATAAATATACAAAATTTATAGGCCTGATACATTATTGTAGGTATGAAAATGAAAAATGGTACAACTATTTTGGGAACAAGTCTGGCAGTTAGTTTCTTGTACAACTAAACACATACACATGTAGCTCAGTTCCAAACAGTATTTACCCAAGAGAAACAAACACACAGGCCACATCAAGGTCAATCATAGCAGCCTTATGGCTCACAGTCCCAAATTCGATCCACCCAAGTGCTCCTCCATAGGAAATGGAAACCAGCCCAAGGTACATTCCTATCATGATGGTGGCAGCAGGAAGTTCCCAAACAGTATGCTCTGTGAAAGGAACCAGAGAAAAGAGTCAGAGAGTGATGCCATAGTGAAGTGTCAGGACAAAGTATCTTTCTTTCCTTGTTTGAGATAGGGTCTAACTTTGTAACTCTGGCTGTCCTAGAACTCTTTATATAGACCAGGTTGGCCTCAGACTCACAGAGATTCCTGCCAAGTGATGTGGAATAATCCTTTTGTACACTGTGAATATGTATTACTCTCATTGGTTTAATAAAGAGCCAATTGGCCAATAGCTAGGCAGGAAGAGGTTAGGTGGGAGAGCCAGACTAAGAAAACACTGGGAAAAAGGAGGGCCAAGTTGCCAGGAGACATAGAGGAAGCAGGAGATGATTTGCCATGCTGAAAAAAATGTACCGCCACCACATGGTAGAGCATAGATAAGAAATATGGGTTAAATCAAGTTGTAAGAGCTGGTTAGTAACAAGCCTAAGCTATTGGGTGAGCGTTTATAATTAATAATATGTCTCTGTGTGGTTTTTGGGAGTTGGCTTGTGGGACAGAAACTCCCAGCTACACCCAAGTGCTGGGAATAAAGACATGCATCTCCATGCCCATCAGACAAAGTAATTTTCAATGGGGACAAATCAGAGGGCTGGTATCATTGGAGAGGTTCTGAAGAGGCTTGAGGGACCCTTGGTGGGAGGGGTGATACTCTTATCTCTACCCTTTGTTCTGGATCTCACAGGGGTAGGCTTCGGTAGGAATTCAACAAACTGTATTTCAGGATTCACTGTAAATTTTACATAATAGATTAAAAACTACAAAAAAAAATTCTAACTTTTGGTTACTAACAGGCATGCTGATGAGTTTAGAGGGGAGGTGTACTGATGCTGGCACTTTCTTCAGTGCACCACCATGGGAGATGGATTAATGGAAGGCAGAAGCACAGGTAGGTATATGATAAAACAACAGAAACTTAGCTAGTATATGACCCACATGTGAGCGAGATGCTCTCAGATGTGTACCTAAAATAATGCAAAAATTATGTCCACACAAAAACTTGTATACAAACATTAATAGCAACACAGCTCAGCAACTGATGAATGAAATGTATATCCATACTTTGGATTGTTATCACTATAAAAGAGTGACATGCTGATATAACACAGGTGAGACTTGAAACATTATGTTGAGTAAAAGAAGCTGGGGGGGCTGGGAAAATGGAGGGGCTTACTGTCATCCCAGCACATGGGAGGCAGAGGCAGGTAGATCTCTTGAGTTAGGGGTCAGTCTGGTCCTGGTTGACATAGGGAGTTCCAGACCAGTCAGAGTTACATGGTGAGACCCTGCCAAAAACAAAACAAAACAACAAACAGACAAACAAACAAACAAAAACCCCAAAAAGTCTGAATTGAGAACTCCATAGAGACACAAAGCAGATTAGTGACTGACTGTTGCCAGGCCATGTGAAGAGAAGGGAATAGGACTAATTGGGTGATGAAAATGTTCTAGAATTAGTGGTGATGTCTGTTAAATACAATACACCCAAAATCACTGAAAAGCTGGGCATGGTGGTACGCACCTACAGTTCCTGAACTTAGGAGGTGGAGAATGTAAAGACTGAAGGTCCTCTGCAGCTACATAGTAAGTTCGAGGCCAGCCTGGGCTACATAAGACCCTGTGTCAAAAAACAATCCCCTTCAATAAACCTACCACCAACGAAGTAGCAAGGAGAGGGGCGTGAGGGGCTGGGGATATGGCTCAGTTAGCAAAGGGCTTGTCCAGCATGCATGAGGCCATGGGTTCCATCTCCAGACCTAAGCCAAGCAAACAGAACCCCAGAAAGTGTTGAATGGCGGCTTTCATGTTCCGGGAAGTGTGTCTCTTTCTCACCTCTTCTCTCCTTTACTTTCATTGCTGTTGCTGGACTCCGAGGCCTTGCACATGCTCTATGTTAGATGAGTTCTAATAGGGATCTAGCCTAGTCTCAAAATTTAAAGCATTTGGGAAGCAGAGGCAGGCTGATCTCTTATGAGTTCAAGGCTGGCCAGGGCTACATAGTAAAAAGCTGTCTACAAAAAAAGAAAAGAAAAAAGCTATAATAACAAATGTTAAGGGTAAAATGTAGATGCAGGATAACAGGGTATGGTTTATTGTCAAATTTTTCAGTTTGGCTTGCTGTTAAGAACTTTAGGATTGCTGGGCGGTGGTGGCACACACCTTTAATCCCAGCATTTGGGAGGCAGTGGCAGGTGGATCTTCAAGTTCCATGCCAGCCTGGTCTACAGAATGAATTCCAGGACAGCCAGGGCGATACAGAGAAACCCGCTCTCAAAACAAACAAACAAACAAACAAACAAACAAAACAAACAACAATAACAAACAACAACAACAAAAAAACCCCAACCAAACAAAAAAGAACTTTAGGATCACTCAACCTCAGAAAAGGGGAGGGAATTGTGTGCCCAGTACAGGGAGGGACAGGGATGAGGATGGAGGGGAGAGTGTAGAGGGGAGAGGGAACGGAACACTTCCTGCAAGGTTGGCAGGCAGGCACACAGGGGAAATGTGTAAGTTTGCAGTCCAAGGATGAAAGGATTTCCTTGGCCTGCTGTGAGTTGACCAAATTCTTCTCAACTGTGGGTGGTCACACCAGAAGAGGAGGTGAGACTGTTTCAAAAACCAGCAGGGTCCCTGAATTACATGAGAAGCTGCAAGGCGGACAAAGGCTGGCCTTCACCGCTCCCTTGGTAGCCAACCAGCTCCCCAGGCGCAGACGCGGGAAGAGCCAGCCGGAGGAGCAGGATTTGTACAAAGATGAGAATTCAAGAGATCAGGGGATAGAAACAGTTGCTAAGAGGTCTGAAGGATGTTTTAAATGCCTCTCAGTGGAGCTGCTGAGGAAGATGTGGAAGGATGAAGTCCTGAAAGCTGCTGCTGGGGTGGGAAAGGGGAGCAGCCGCCGGCGAACAGGTGCCTGAGCCCTGGATCTCAAGCACAGAGGTTAAAATGGACAGAGATACACAAAGAGAACCCCAGATATTGGGTAATTTGCAAGGCTACATCTCAGATCGGCAGCTCAGGGTTTCACAGCTTTCATAGTGAACATTGGATCACACCAGGCCTGTCAGGCCTCCCCTTAGAACAGGGACCAGGATGAAGAGATGGGAAGACAAAGGAGCAGTACACCTCTGTCGGCATGCCAATCATAGGCAAGAATAGCCACGTGAGGATCCCGGCTGAGGGATCAGGAGGATGACAGACAGGCTGAAGTGCATGGGATTGTACTATGTTCCTAAAGGAGCAGCCATGAAGCCGAGGCTGTGATGTGCAGCACGATTGGCTGCCGCTGTTGAGGGGAGGCAGTCTCTGTGTGCAGAGGTTTAGTGCCTGTCTGGATGCCCTGGCTGGCTGTGGTGTAGACAGCACTGTGAGTTAGTCAGTATCTACTTTTAAAACGTTATATTAATTTAAATAGATAACAACACGACTCAAAAGGCCAATTGTAGCATTTGGTGCTTGTTTCTTTCAAAGATATTTTATGAATTTTGCTCATTGATTTTTGTGTTTATTATTTGTATTCTACCTCTCTGTGTCAGACAAGTAGCAGCTCTAGTACGGATTGCTGTTTATTTACAATAACCATTTCTACCTTTAATAAAGCTCTGACCTCTGGTTGCATCTGAGCTCCAAGATTGCATGTATCAGGGCTGTAGAGACGGTTATGTGGTTAAGAACACTGGCTCCTTTTCCAGAGGACCCGAGTTCCCCATTGCCCATATGGCGGCTCACAATTGTAACACCAGTTCCAGGGGGTCTAATAACCATTTCTGGCCTCTGTGGGCACCCTATACACAAGTGCTGCACATACATACAGGAAAAATATTCACGTAGTGGGTAGCCGTTCCAGCTTTGACCTGGAAATACCACCTGCTTTGAGGCTTCGGTAACTGTCACGCCTACAAGGTGGAGCCGAGAGAGGACCCCTGAAGACCCGTGATCCGGATGGGGGAGCTCTCTTGGTTCCTGGACCCTGGACGCTGGAGGTAGACTGAGCAGAGTTCTCCAGAGAACACCGCTGGACTGTGCTACACCTTTCCCAGACCCTGTAAACTATCCATTCACTTGTGAGTTACCCCACAAAATAAACCTCCCTTTTAACTACGTGAAGTTGCCTTAATATTTTAACCAATATATTCATATACATAAAATAAAAATAAAAATTTAAGACAAAAACACGTAAAAAGACTGTATATTTCCATTCCTTTTGCAAACAGGTGTGGCCGTGTGATTAAGTTCTGGACAATGAGATATAAGTAGAAAAGTATCATGTCGCCCCTTGGGGACATCGCCCTCTAAGAGGCAAGCCTTCGTCTTTGTCTTTTTGCTTGTCTGATTTTACTTTTACAGTTAAAAGTGTCTCTCTAAATGGCTCAGGCTGGTGCTGAACTTTGCATCCTGCTCTCTTAGTCTCTATTACAGGGTGCCCCACCACACCCAGATTTTTTTCTTTCGTTTTGTTGTCTGGAATGATGGCTAAGCTCTCGAAGTCGTCTTGAACTCTGAGAGGCTGAGAGGAAATGGCAGTGGAGGTAGTGAAGCCTCAAAGACACAAAGTCTATACTGACTGCTCAGGGGTCTGGTCTAGGTGAGAAGGAAGCAGCCTGTCCTGCCCAGCCAACCAGGACCTTTTAAAAGATGACACCGTGACCAGAAAATCTGCAGGGTGGTTTGAAATCACCAACCACCTGCAGAGTACCAGAGGAGGTAACAGACAGTAATTGTCACTACCAAACGCGTTATTTTTAGTAGATTTCTTGAGATATAATTTACATGCTAGAAATTTCCCTCATTTAAAGCCTGCAGTTCAATGGCTGTTAGATGTTTAGAGTTATGCAGCCATTACCGTAACCTAATTTTAGGACATTTGCATTTCTCCAAAAGGAAACTTTTTACCCATTTATATAAGTTAGGTATTTATTCTCTTCCTGACCTCCCCTTGAAAGTGCTTTACCTCAGTTGTTTCCTTTAGTCTTCCAGTAACCTCTGACTTTGGTACTGTTATCTCTTTATTATTATTATTAAGAAATTTTTATTATTAAGAAATTTTCTATTCATTTTACATACCAACCACAGATCCTCTCTCCTCCCTCCTCCTGCCCCCCCCCCCTCCCCCCCCAACCCCCCCCCCCCTCCCCCCTTCCTCCAAGGCAAGGTCTCCCATAGGGAGTCAGCAGAGCCTGGTACATTCAGCTGATGCAGGTCCAAGCCCCTCCCCCTGCACCAAGGCTGCACAAGGTGTCCCACCATAGACACTGGGCTCCAAAAAGCCAGCTCATGCTTCAGGGACAGATCCCTGTCCCACTGCCTGGGGGCCCCCTAAACAGTTCAAACTAAACAACTGTCTCGCCTATCCAGAGGGCCTACTCCATGGTACTGTCATCTCTTTCTCCCTTTTTTTTAAAGGTTAATTTTTTAAAAATTGTGAATTATGTGTATGGATTCGTATCTGTGTGTGGGTTTATGAACACCTGCAGATGTTTAAGGAGTCCATTGGAACCTCTGGAGCTAGAGTTAAAAGCAAGTTGTGAACTGCACAGTGTGGGTGCTGGGAACGAAATCCATATTGTGGCTGGGAACCAAACCCAAGTCCTCTGAAAAAAAAAAGGTAATTATTCTTAACCGTTTGGACTGGACAATCTTTCTAGTCCCCACACAAACTCTTAGTGCTGGGGCTAGGATTCAGACTCAGGTTTTGTGTGTGTGTGTGTGTGTGTGTGTGTGTGTGTGTGTGTGTGTGTATGTGTTATTTAAATTTTTATTTATTTAATGTATATAGGTATTTTGCCTGTTTGTATGTCTGTGCACCATATATGTGTCTGGTGCCCATAGAGGCTAGGCGAGGCATAGGATCCCTTAAAACTGGAGTTATAGAAGATTGTGAGCCACTGTGTGAGTGCTAGGAACTGAATCTAGGTCCTCTGGAAGAGCAGTAAGTGCTTTTAACCACCGAGCCATCTCTCCAGTCCTATTATTAATTATTAATTAATTAATTAAATTTGATTTTTTGTTTTTTTGTTTTTCGAGACAGGGTTTCTCTGTAGCTTTGGAGCCTGTCCTGGACTAGCTCTGTAGACCAGGCTGGCCTCGAACTCACAGAGATCCGCCTGCCTCTGCCTCCCGAGTGCTGGGATTAAAGGCATGCGCCACCACCGCCCGGCTAAATTTGATTTTTTGAGTCAGAGTTTCTCTGTGTAGTCCTAGCTGTCCTGGAACTCACTCTGTAGACCAACCAAGCTGGCCTCGAACTCAGAGATTTTCCTGTCTCTGCCTCCCAAGTGCTGGGATTAAAGGCTTGGACCTCCACCTGGCTTTTTTTTTTTTTTTTTTTTTTTAATCATTCAGGCTGGCCTTGAACTCTCTGTGTTGTTGAAGATGCTCTTGAACTCCTGATCTTCCTGCCTTTCACTTCCTGAGTGCAGGGATTACAGGTGTGGACCATCACACCCAGCTTAAACTCAGTTTGAACCCGTGCCAAAGCCTGACCTCAAACTGCTACCCAGAACCCAGGTGCCATTACCTGGGCTTGGAAGTCGCCAGAAAGTTCCCTCCCTCCCTTCCTTCCTTCCTTCCTTTTTCCCTTCCTTCCTTCTTCTTTCTTTCTCCCCCTCCCTCTCCCTCGCTTCCTCTCTCTTTCTCTCCCTCTCTCTCTCTCTTTTTTCTGTGCTGGAGATCCAGCCCAGGGTCTTGCACACTGGGCAAAGCTCTCTGCCTTGTTCTTACTCGCCGTGGCCTGATGATGGTTTCCCCCAACGTCCTGGCCAGCAGTCATGCCCTATTTCTGTCTCATTGCCTATGCCCTTTGCATTTCCTTGGCCAGCCATGTGCCATTTGTGTCCAAGCTCAGACTTTTCTTTTAATCCAGTGCTGACAGATCAGCTCAAGCTGTCCGGGCCTGCTCAGGTTACCCAGCACTCCCATGCAGGACAGGTTTAGACTGTTTCCTGGGCGCCCCTTGGACCCTTCCCATGGCATCCCAGAGCTTTGGACCTTCCTTATCTTCCACCCCCACACAATCCCTTTGCTCCTGACACGCTGGGCCCATGCCAGTTTCCAAATGTGTCTAACATGTTCCTGTCCCTCTGTGCATGGCCTTGTTCCTTGTGTTGAAAATGCCTTTGCCCAGTCTCCAGAGAATGAAATCCTACCCATTCCGGCTACAAATTCTCCATGAAGCTGGCTCTGCTCCTGCCAGCAGCCAATCATTTCCCGGGCCTCCTCCCTGCCCCCACTCCACTTACTTCCCCAGGCTCACTTCTTGCCTAGTGACTGGGGCTCCTCTAGCCTGTAGGATCCTTCAGTTCAGGGGCAGTCTTATGATTGGCTCAGCTGGAGTCATTTGCTCCACTCCTGTGCAAAACACATGCATTGAGGTTAGAGGATCAGAGGATCCCCAAAGAGATGCTGGGTGAATCAAAACAGAACCAGGTCTACTCCGGTGGATGGGACGATGCTTTCCCATAAGGCCTGAGTAAAGGCATTGTTTCATTTTGTTAACTTTCTTTTTCATTGCTGCAGATCCAACCCAGAGTCTCATGAATGCTAGGCAAGTGTTCTACTTTGAGCTAGGACCCTAACCCTCATTAAGTTCTTTGGTTTAATTCACTTGTTCAACCAAAAAAAAAAAAAAAAAAAAAAAAAGGTTGAGTGAGCCAAAGACAACCTGGGGAGACAGTAACATTAATCAGACCATTACACAAACAGATCTAGAAGTGCAGCAAATGTCAAATGAAAACCTGGAGTGCAAAGATGGAGTCTCTAGACAGGGTTTGCACTTCCTAGTGCCAATGACCGTGACCAGGACAAGGATTTTTACTTCATAATTAGGATGTTCCTTTAAATTCACATGTTCCAGAAGAGCTACTTTTGGACTTCATTCACACCGACGTGTAAACAAAGGTGTAAGGCCACTCTCTCTTCCTACCACTTTGAAAGAAGATAAGTCCCATGAATGGAGATGTGTAAACCTGGGGGGTTGGAGGGTAATCTCCCGATGCATGGGGGTGAAGTAGGGGGTGTGTTAGTCCCTCTCCCCTCCTTTCCTCTCCCCACTCTTCCTTTTAAAATAGTGTGTGTGTGTGTGTGTGTGTGTGTGT
>CABHPP010121126.1:27987-55014 GCA_902168425.1 Peromyscus attwateri | reverse complement strand
CTGGAACAAATCCATAGCCTCTGGCTTTCTGTGGAAACAAAATCAGAGCTTCCTTTCCAAAGCAACATATCCTTACATCCAAATTTTGAAGTCAAGGTATCTTTAAAATATACATATTGGTTTAACTCAGCTTCCTTTACAATCAAATATCTCTCTGCAGTTAAGAATCCCAAAGACAACACAATGCAGATTCTCTGTGTGATATCCATCTTTACGTGGCTTATATTTTATAATACCTTTACTGTCTCTTTAAAGACTTCATTTTTCAAAACTATTTCTTTATATAACTGTATATATTCCTTTTTATCTCTCTTTGAAGCCTACGTACATTTTTACACACATTTTAAAGCATTTAAAGTCTTGTACCATCTTAATCTGTCTTATTGTGAACCTGTTACTTTAAACTGCAGCATTCTAAGACTGAACCGGTGCTGTGGCTGCTGGCTCTGCCCACCTCAGCTTCCCAACATGACGGTGATACGTTTACCATGAGCTCTGGGAGCCTTCATGGGTCTATGCTTCTATCAAAGCAGCGTTTAGCCCAGAAACCTCTTTTTTTGTTTTGTACTAGCAAAGGCTAAATCCACCACTAAGCTTAATGTGTCACTTGCAGACGCCTCATTCCCGCCATACTGCTGGTCAAACATGCACAACAGGAACTCACCATACAGTAGCTCAAGCCTGCAGGCTGCAGCTAACTTGAGAAAGACAACTAGGAAGCTGTTTTAGCTCCGTTTTAGAATCTTCTTTTTACGCTTTCTCAGGTTTTAAGTGGAAATTCCTGCCCAACGTTCTGGCGCCATTTGTAGCTTGAGTTTTCCTGCCTGGCCCACGGTCAGGATAAATCTCTCTCACCTGCCAGTCCCACAGCCGCTCAGACCCAACCAAGTAAACACAGAGACTTATATTGCTTACAAACTGTATGGCCATGACAGGCTTCTTGCTAACTGTCCTTATATCTTAAATTAATCCATTTCTATAAATCTATACCTTGCCACATGGTTCGTGGCTTACCGGCATCTTTACACGCTGCTTGTCCTGGCGGTGGCTGGCAGTGACTCCCTCCGCCTTCCTGTTCTTTTAATTCTCTCTGTTAGTCCCGCCTATACTTCCTGCCTAGCCACTGGCCAATCAGTGTTTTATTAGCAACACATTTGTCATACAGAACATCCTACAGCAGATATGGCTCCTTTAAGAGTTTTGGGAAGCCGGGCGGTAGTGGCGCACGCCTTTAATCCCAGCACTCAGGAGGCAGAGCCAGGTAGATCTCTGTGAGTTCGAGGCCAGCCTGGGCTACCAAGTGAGTTCCAGGAAAGGTGCAAAGCTACACAGAGAACCACTGTATAGAAAAACCAAAAAAAAAAAAAATTAAAAAAAGAAGAAGAAAAAAAGTTTTGGCCAAAGCCAGGCAGCAGTGGTGCACGCCTTTAATCCCAGCACTCAGAAGAAAGAGCCAGGGGATCTCTGTGAGTTCAAGGTCAGCCTGGTCTACAGAGTGAGATCCAGGACAGGCACCAAAACTACACAGAGAAACCCTGTCTTGAAAAAAAAAAAAAATTTTGGCCAGTCAGTTTCTGCAAGTCACTGAGCCCTTGAGCAGCTAGTACATTAAGTAGAAACAAAAAAAAACTAAGTAAAAAAAACTCCTGCCACAGTGCAAGCATCAGCATTCTGGAGCTCTGGGAAGGTTGAATGCAATTCCTGGTCAGACAAACCTCCAACGTTTGGCTTTCAGGACCCGAGAAGTGGGCGGAGCCAGCTGAGAGCCACATGCAGAAAACCCAGGTGTCGGTTAGCAGGCTAAGGTTTGCTCACGTGGTCAAAAAGGGCTGAAGATATGCAATAAAAGGTCCAGACAGAAAAACCTCTAAGCAGGTTACAGTGTGTTTAACCATGTGTGTAGGCTTAAGAAAAGGAAAAGGGTATAGTCACAGAAAAAAAATGAATTGTTCATAAAATAGTCTTTAAAGAGAGAGTAAAAGAAAAAAGCTACGTAAGATGGGAAATACACAAGGTAGTCTGGATCCTGTCTGTGTTGATTTTGAATTTTTTGACTGTTGAGAAGCAAAAGAAACTGTTCTTGCCTTTGACTGCTGACAATGTGCTATGCAGACTGGACATGCAGGACACACAGGGAAAAGATTGTTTAACTTTGCCAAAACAAGGCAGGACAGTTCTTCAAAATTCCTGTTTCACAGAAGAAACTGCCAGACATTCTGCAGAACACAGAGGAAAGTGATTGATGAACTTTGCCAAAACAAGGCAGGACAGTCCAAAATTCCTGCTTTATAGAAGAGTCTGCCAGATTCTCTAGGCCTGTAGGCTGAAGATGGATGCCCTAATGTGGCAGAGGAACTTTGGTGACTATTCAGGCAGCCAAATGTCTCTGTTGTTTGAAAATACTACATCCTTCTGGGTCTTTGATGGAGTTGAAGACTAAATAACTATAGTTACAGTTTTCCTTAGTTATGATGGAAAGTAAATTAGGTATAAAACTTTGGATTCACTAAAATAGGAGAGATAATGCATTATTTTCTCTGAATATGCTAACTACAAATGGACAGAATATTGTGAATGTAATCTTTACTTGATCATTGTTATTGTATACAGTCTTACTATGTTTAAGTTAAAACCCTTTCATTTTTATTTAGACAAAAAGGGGGAAATGTAGTAGACTTCTATATTAAGCTGTGTTACTTTTGTTTACGTTGCATTTGTTTAACTCTGTGAAGCTGTGTTACTGTGCCTGTCTAAAACACCTGATGGTCTAATAAAGAACTGGCCAATAGCAAGGCAGGAGAAAGGATAGGCGGGGCTGGCAGTCAGAGAGAATATATATAGAGAGAAATCTGGAAAGGGAGATTGAGAAGGAGTCAGAGAAGGGGAGGACATCAGAAACCAGCCACCCAGCTACACAACCAGCAAGCCATGGTGTAAGAGTAAGATTTACGGAAGTAAGAGAACAGGAAAAGCCCAGAGGCAAAAAAAGGTAGATGGGATAAGTTAAGTAAATCTGGCTAGAAACTAAAACAAGCTAAGGTAAGGTATTCATAAGTAAGAATATGTGTGATTTATTTGGGAGCTGGGTAGCGGACCCCCCAAAAGAGTAAAAGAGTAAAAACAAACAACATCAGTACCCATGGCCACAAGGGTCTCAGTGAGGACAACAGTCTCTACAGTCATGTATAGGCAACCAGCAATTCGAGTACACTTCAGTAGCTCAGAGGCCAAGCACATCTCCCAAATGCACATCAAACCTGGCATCTCGTTTTCGGCTGTGTCCAGGGCCTTTCGTCCCTAGGCAGCCAGTCCGATGTCTGCAACTTTGTAGGGCAGTTTCCCAGACATGCTGGTAGCACTTCCTCTGGGGCTGATAAACTCAATGAAGGGGGCCAGACAGTGTGGGGCAGGGGTCTCGATTGTTCCTTTATGGCTGAAATTGAGAAATGCTACTGATTTTTGTACATTGATCTTGCAATAAACAAACACTCAGAACTGTCTTATTACTTCTAAGGGCTTCCTGATTCTTTATGTTCATAAATGATCATAACACTCACAGATGATAATTCTGGGTCATTCTTCATTCTCATTCTCTGTTATATAGAACTAAACTTCTAATGTGATATAGAATCTCATGCTAGTAAATATTATTGTATTGTTCACAACAAGTAAATTAATGATATTCAAGTTTTTTCAGGTGAAAAACAAATGTTTTTCTACCACATCAAATAAGTTCTTTTCTGGGCAGGGATGTGGCTCAATGATTGCTTACTACTCAGACAAGGCCATGGGTTCGATCCCCAGTGCCTCAAATAAAGTTGTCTATGGTTCTGATATGCCAGTGGGACACAACTGGAGGGGGCTGTCCATTCATTTATATTCTAATTTTCCACTAATGTAAATGTGGGAAAATAAATAAACATAAGACTTCGTTATATTTTTCCTTTCATTTTTTTAAAATAACATTGGGGTTTTTCTGAAGTAAAATTATCCCCTGGCAGTCTAAAGAATTAACATTAATTGTTCATGATATATTAGATTTTTAGTTGCTCCACGTTCCTCTTTTTGCCCTTTAAACATAACACACAGTAGGATTCTTGCGTCCACTCTCACAGCTTCGACTAGTCTGTGATGAGCTGTTATTGCACGTTCTCTTATCGAGGCTCCATGAGGATTATATCGACATCATAAAATGAGGCTGCCTATATGGCTTATCTTTCTTCAAGGAAGGAAGTAATAAAACTGAAGTTTCCAGTCAGCAAAATAGGGAAATTTTTAAAATAATGCTTACCAAAATTAGAAACGATTCCTTAAAAATTCAATGAAGATAAGGGACTGGGGCATGACTCAAGGGTAGGACACTTGCTTAGCATGTATATATGATGTCCTAGAGCAACCCCCAGGCTTAGCATGCATATATGATGTCCTAGGTTCAACCCCCAGCACCAAAGAATAAAGTAAAATGGAAATCATAGCAGCTTCCTAATCCAGAGTATTAAAAAATGAATAAATGAAAGTCTGAACTGAAATTAAAAATTCATTAAAAATATAAAAGTAGTGGGTTGTCCACATGGTAGGATCCACACCTACCAATAGCAGCCCCTTTCACTATTTTTAATTATTTTATTACATTTTATTTATTTGTTGGGAATGAGTACAGGTACATGAAGGCCATAGCATGCACTAGTGTGTAGGTCACCAAGTACCTTCACCCACTAAGCTAGCTCAATCATTCTTAAATGTCACCATTGAACACTAAAGGATCCACCTTGGTGAACCTGTATAACTCACATGGGTTTAGTGTCACGTACTAGTTGTATTCTGTAGTAAAGTCACTTGGCCTCTCTGAGCTTCCAGTTCCCCAAGAACAGAATGGAAATCTTATCATTTACTTCTCTGCCTAGTTTAAAGAACTAATGAAATAAAACAAACTTAAATTCTATTAAAGACTAGAACTGACAACCAACCTCAGCAATCCACAAATGAGAGCAAAGATCTTGGCACCCAGTTTCAAGCCCAACAGAACCACAAAGTCATCTTAACTGGAGGCAAGAAAGTATACATGAGGCTAGACCACAAATGCCCAGTCCCCAGCCCCTTTCAGCCCTCAATCCCTTCTGTCTGCAAGGCAACTGCAGGTATATATATATATATATATATATATATATATATATATATATATATATGTAAATGAAATTCTAAACGGTCTTATTAGATAAGAAACACAGAGCCAAATACAGAGTTAAAAGCCCAAGAGATTAGAGCACTAACAAAAAGCCATGACTACCTTTAGCTTTCCACTCACTGCCATCCTTCCCCTGAGAGAGAGACCTTCTTCCTGTGTGTCTTGTGTTTTGTTGCTTTCTTGTTCTGCCTTCTCATTGGCTCTAAGCCCAGCCACATGACTTCCTCATCACTGCGTGTCTATACAGACCTCCTGGTCTCTATGGTTGGTACTGGGATTAAAGATTCAGGTCACCACGCTTGGCTGTGTCCTTGACCACACAGAGACTCTGCCTGCCATGTGATCAGATTAAGAGCGTGGGCTACCACTGCCTGACTTCTGTTTATGGCTGGCTATGACCTCTGATCTCCAGGCAAACTTTATTTATTAACATACAAATAAAATCACATTTCAGCACAAATAAAATATCACCATATATGTGTGTGTATGTATATATGCATGAGGCTAGTCCACAAGTGCCCAGTTCCCAGCCCTCTTCACTCCTCAGTCCCTTCTGTCTACAAGGCAACTGGAGGTATTCTGGACTCCATGCTCTACACAGAAAATCAGGGAAGCCCAAGTCCAATGATGCCACCTTCAGTCGCTGCTCATCCCCATTGCGTGTCCTAATACTGGTCCCTGGTTTTTCCACCCTGTTGCCCATCTTCCTTTCCAGCACTGTGTAGCAGAGCACAAATGCTCATGCCATTTCAGTAGGAATTCAAGACTTTCCATTCCACCTCCTTTCTTTGATGAGCTAGGAAACAAAGTGCAAATGTCTGCCTCCTCTTTGAAGACTTTGCCTTCCCTTCCCTGGAGCAAAGAGGAACATGTTCTTCAGGTTATGGATCTGAGGAATCCCAGAAAACATGGGGTGAAAGAGCAAGAGGGAGAAATGCTTGCCAGACTAGAGGCCTTTGCAGGTGTTGAGGACAAGATCTGAGAATCTAGAAAAGGGAGGAGGCCAGGCTCTGCTCCCCATATTTACCAGGCAATCAGTAAGACTTCAAACAGAGGTACTTGGGTCATCTAAGCTACAATGCCTGGGCACTGGGTTTCAGGCTTTACCAAATACTCCAGTGTATTTGGCACACTAAACGTGTAAACTTAACGTGTAGTGGAAACTGCTAGGAGCTGCCAACCTGACAGGACGGTGCAGATTCCGACAGTGGGCAGAGCAGCAGCCACTGGGTGGAGAGATGACTAAGAGTGTGATACGGGCAGACCTTGTGACTGGGGAAGGGCTCCAGTCAGAGGTCTTCCAGCCCAGCAGATTGGCAGCTGGGAGTCAAAATGAGGTGGATCATGACAAAGAAAAGTGATGTCTCTGGCAGGCTTGAACTTGGAGCTGGAGAAATGATTCAGCCAATAAAGAACTTGACAGGACTCATAAAGGACATGAGTTTGGTCTTCAGAATCCTAGTAAAGGAGCTGAGCTAGTGGCACCCTCTTGTAATCTCAGAGTGGAGGAGCCAGAGACAGAGGGACTGGGGACTCTGGCCAGCCAGCCTGGCCTAATGGGAGAGCTACAGGCCAATGAGAGACCCTGTCTCAAACAACAAGGTGGATGGGTCCTAAAAATGGGCAGCATCTTTCCCTTGGTTTGGGTCCTGGACTGTACAAAGGAGAATGTGGGCTGAGTGCGAGCACATGTGCATTTGCTCCTCTGCTGGTGACTGTGGATGTGACAAGCTGCTTCAAGTCCCTGCCCTGCCTTCTCTGCAATGACGGACCGTAACTGCATGCTGTGGGCCAGCTCAGCCCTTCCCCCTTAAACTTGCCTTTGTCAAGGCATTCTGTCAGAGCAACAGGAAACAAAGTAACATTCACAGAGAAGCCATCAACTATCTGCTTAGGATGCTCCAGCCACGCTCTCAGGATACAGTTGCAGCTCACACACAGGACAGTCTACTAAACATGCTTTCCCATGACCTGTGCTCAAGTTCAGATGCCGAAAGCACAAGCCAGCTCCTGTGCTAGCTGCCTTCCGGTGACTCAGTGCCGAAAGCCACCGATCCCTGTAAAATGTTCTTCTCCACCTCTAGTACCCTTGCTTCCCCGAACAGCCCCTGAACTTGTCCAGTTCCGATACACTCCCCTGGACCGCAATGATCTTCATAAACACCAAGTGACTGTCACTCCCCTTGAACACTTTATGATTGCCTCTACTCTCCTCACTCAGTATACAAAGATCTGCAAACCAGCCCCTCCCCCTGTCTGGCCTGCAGCCTAATTTTATATCACCCTGGAACTAAGAATAGACCATATTTGAATTTTTAAAGGGTACCAAAACAAACAAACAAACAAACAAACAAAAAAGATGACTAGCCATATATCACCTTCAGAGTCTAAATTATTTCCTGACTTAATAGAAAAAGGTTGCTACAGTTTAGAGGGTTCCAACCATGACCTTCTCCCCTTTCAGGGCTCGGAGTCCTCATCAGTCAAAGGGCTGTCCCGTTCAAAGCCTGTGCTACCATACCCCACTTCTAGATAACCTTCTAGGAACACCGAACCCAAGGGGTCTGAATCTTCCCCCAGAACACAGTGTTGGAAGCCAGCTTTACTAATTTCGTTTTCTGGTTTTTCCTAATTCTATCTTATTAATGATCTGATAACAAAGGAAGGGAGTGAGAAAAACAAGACAGAAGAAGGAAAAGAGAAGGAGAAGGGAAGATGGAGGGAGGGGAGAAGAGTGGAGTTTTAAAGACAGATACTTTGAGAACTCTGTCGTTTTTTAAAGATTTAATGTGTATGAAATGTTTGACTGTGTATATGTCTTTGCTGAAGATAGTAATTGAAAGTTGGGATGTGATCTTTTTAGTAAGCACTGGTACAAGGACGTTGCACTGAACATTTACATTTGTTCTTTGGTAATAGTTAGCACCATGAGAGGTGCCCACTGGAATTCCATTTTTATCTCATGCAACCCAAAAGCTGATCCAAATGTTGACTAAGCATTGTAAAGTGGTCCAGCAAGGGCTGAAGGCTGGAGCAGAGTCTGTTTCAGAGAATGCAGTAGTGTGACTGGTAGTTACCTGACCTCTCTCGGCACTGACTTGTTTGGAAATGGGATAGAAACAATCAAGTGTTAGGAGGGCAGGAAATGTCTTCCCATTATTTCCCCAACATTTAACAGTTGCGGGTAATGACCTCCTACCCGTTATCCAACCACATCCCCTGTTCTCCTCTGAAAACTCTTCTTACCCTAAGACTCTCTGGTTGAGATCTGTGGCAGAGTTCTGTCTTGCTCAGCGCTGGGTGGAAATAGCATCATTCTTCCACCTGCTGTCTTCCTGCTGTGGTAGAACAGTGAGCAGTGTGAGCTGCAGACCTGAGTGCTCAGTGGGAAGGTGCCATAGCTCTTTGTTCTTCTTGGGAAGAGAAAATTCACTCACCAGCCATCTGTCTGTCCAGAGTATCATGTTGGGAGTAAGGGAAGATTGTGGCCTGGCATCAGCCAGAGGAGGAAATTGTCTGCTGGGAACTGACCTCACACCCTTCTCACAGATCAGCTTACATTGCAGGACAAACAGGAAGTGACCTTACCCTTCTTACTGCTCAGGTCACCTTGCAGGACAAACAGGAAGTGACCTCACACTCTTCTTACTGGTCAGCAAATCTTGCAGGACAGGCAAGCAGGCCCACACCTTGACCAGGAAGGACTCTTCAGCTCCACATGCCTCTTACCCTTCTCTGCTTTTCTCTGTCACTTGACTCTTTAATTGGCACACTGAGGATGGGTGCCTGAGCTTAGCTTGTCCGGCTGCCAAGGCCCAGGCTCTGACCATAATCCCTGTTAACAATAGCACAGTACTTAACAATTCAGTGATGTTGCAGGCTTTGGTGTCACAGAGGTTAGCTGGGCTACAGAGCAAGATCCTGTCTCAAAACTACAAAGAAGGATAAACAACTGAAGTAAGAGGAAGTATTGTGGAAGAGGTGGTGTCTAGGGGAGCCTGAAGGACAGGCGTATTGTGGCCATCACAGGCAGGGCACAGGCACTGTGGAAGCTCGGTCCAAGAGACACAGGTGAGTCCATCCATCTAAAATGGCAGAGGGAGACAAGAGGGGATATGGAGAGAGACTGGAAGTCACTGACTGGTTAGAGGAAGAACTGCCAGGCTGCTAGAGAACTCAAACTGCTATGGACCACTAACGACAAAGTCAAGAGCTCTCAAGGTACATTCCTGAACAACAGTTACATGGAAAACAGATGGGTCAGTGTAAATAATTGGCTTATAGAGGAGGGAATGACCTCTAAGAAGGATGCCAACATTTCTAGTCTTTGAGTCTTCCAGATTTGATGGAACTCGACTCTTTAGCCCCTTATCTAGAATGAGCCTAGCATTATGCGCCCCCATCCCCTTAAGTATTTGAAACTGGAGGCTGGGGCTGGGGCTTAGTTTGCAGAGTACCTGCCTAGCATGCACCAACCATGGTTATTATCCCCAACACTGGATCATGATGACCCCAGTACTTGGGAAGTGGAGGCAGGAGGATCAGAGGTTCAGGACAGAGCATGGAGTTCAATATCCAAAACCTGGATGTGAGGGCGATCTGGCTGCGACCTCTGTCACCCCATTGATCACCAGGGTTGATTCGGCTGATCTGGCTGGCTAGGCGGGTGTCCCCTTCCTCCCTCACCGCTCCATGTGCGTCCCTCCCGAAGCTGCGTGCTCGGTCGAAGAGGACAACCTTCCCCGAATAGAGGAGGACCGGTCTTCGGTCAAGGGTATACAAGTAGCTGCGCTCCCCTGCTAGAACCTCCAAACAAGCTCTCAATATCCAAAACCCACAGTGGAAGGCAAGAACCAACAGAAATGGTCTTCTGACCTCCATGAGTGTGCATGGCACACGTGTGCTGGTGTGCACCCTCACAAACACACATAAATAAAGTTTGAAAATAAGTAATATTGGGACTAGAGAGGTGACTCAGAGATTAAGCATACTTGCTGTTCTTCCAGAGAACCTTGGCTCCCATCATCTATAACTGCCTATAGCTCCAGCTCTAGGGGGTCTGACACCCTCTTCTGGCCTCCAAGGGCACAACAAACCCACACATATACACTTAAAAGATAAACCTTTAAAAATAACAAGAAAGGCGGGCCATGTCAGCCAGAAGAGCAGGTAGGTAGGTAGGCCGCCTGCCTATGGAGCTCTCCCATTCCCTTGGTTCCCACAGTTCCCAGAGACGCAGTCCTCCACCATCCCTCCACCTCCAGTCCCCTCTGCCTTGTCCCCAACCCCAACTCAGGTAGAAGTCACCTGCTCAAGTGCAGGCCACACCAGCTAGAAGAACAAGTGGTAAATACAAGCAGAGATTCACTGCTGGACCAGAGGCCACCAGAAGCTGCCAGAACTCCAGATAGGCCACCAGCCCACAGACCTATCCCACTCTTTCAGTGTGCCCCTCTATCCCCGATCCCCCTTCCCCTCCTCATCACATTGTTCCAGCTCCCAGCCCCCAACTCAGGTGAATACTCCCTGCTGGGCCAGAGGCCATGCCAGTCACCAGAAGTCCAGCCCCCAACTTGGGTAGAGAACTCATGCTCAACCACAGGACACACAAGCCCAAAGACCAGAGAGCAAACGGAAGCCAAGGAACAAAACACCCACTCAACAAAGATAAACTCAGAAACTATCACCTAGACATAAAATCACAACCTACAACAGTCAAGACAATGTGTCACCACCAGAGCCCAGTTATCCTACTACAGCAAGCTCTGGGTATTCCAAAACAGCTGAAGCACAAGAAAAGACCTTAAAATCAACATTATGAATATGATAGAGATCCTTAAAGAAGTAAACAAATCACTTAAAGAAAGTGAGGAAAAGACATACAAAAAAAAAAAGGAAAAATTAATAAATCCCTTCAAGAAAACCAAGAAAAAAAACAGAGTTAGAAGAAACAAATAAAACTGTTTAAGACCTGAAAATGGAAATAGAAGCAATAAATGAAAAATGAACTGAGGGAATTCTAGAAATGGAAAATCTAGGTAAGTGAACAGGAACTACAGACAGAAACATCACCAACAGGATATAAGAGATGGAAGAGAGATCTCAGGTTTTGAAGATACCATAGAAGAAATAGAAATATTAGTCAAAGAAAAAAAATTCCTGACACAAAACATACAGGAAATCTGGGACACTATGAAAAGACCAAACCTAAGAATAATAGGAATAAAAGAAGGAGAAAAATCCCAGCTCAAAGGCCCATAAAATATTTTCAACAAGATCATAGAAGAAAATTTTCCTACCCTAAAGAAGGAGATGCCTGTTACAGTACAAGAAGCATACAGAACACCAAATAGATTGAATAAGAAAATAAAGGTCCCTCATCACATGCAGAGATCCATGGCCAAACCCCAGGTGGAGCTCCAGGAGTCCAACTGGTGAGAGAGAGGAGGGATTATATGAGCAAGAGATATTGAGACCATGATTGGAAAAAGCACAGGGACAAATAGCCAAACTAGTGGAAACACATGAACTATGAACCAATAGCTGAGGAGCCCCCATGAAACTGGACCAGGCCCTCTGGATAAGTGAAACAGTTGATGAGATTGAACTGTTTAGGAGGCCCCCAGGCAGTGGGACAGGGACCTGTCCTTGGTGCCTGAGCCTGCTTTTTGGAACGAAGGGCCTATGCTGAGACACTTTCCTCAGCCTTGGTGCAGGGAGGAGTGGACTGGACCTGCCTCAGCTGAATCTACCAGGCTGGGCTGACTCCCCAGGGGAGACCTTGCCTTAGAGGAGGTGGGAATGAGGGGTGGATTTGGGAGGGAAGGATGGGGGATGGGAGAAGGGAAGACAGGGGAATCCGTGGCTGATATGTAAAATTAAATTAATTATAAAATAAAAATATTTATAAAAAAAGACTCATCACATAATAATCAAAACACTAAACACACAGAAAAAAGGAAGACTACTAAAACATTGCAAAGGAAAAAGGCCAAGTAACATATAAAGGCAGACCTATTAGAGTTACAACCAACATCTCAATGGAGACTCTAAAAGCCAGAAGGGCCTGGACAGATGTTCTGCAAACACTAAGAGAACACAGCTCAGAGTACTATACTCAACAAAACTTTCAATCACCATAGATGGGGAAAACAAGGTATTCCATGATAAAGTCAAATTCAAACAATACAAACAATATCTATCTATAGATCCCCACAGAGATACTAGAAAGAAAACGCCAACCCAAGGTGGTTAACTACACCCATGAAAACATAGGAAATAAATAATCTCATTCCAGCAAAACAAAAAAAAAAGGAAGCATACACACAATTAACAACAACAACAACAAACATAACAGGAATTAACCATCATTGGTCATTGATATTTCTCAATATCAATGGATTCAATTTCCCATAAAAAGATACAAACTAATAGAATGGATTCAAAAACAGAATCCATCCTTTGATGCATACAAGAAACACACTTCAACATCAAAGATAGATATTACCTCAGAGTAAAGGGCTGGAAAAAGATTTTCCAAGCAAATGGACCTAAGAAGCAAGCTGGTATAACCATTCTAAAATCTAACAAAATAGACTTCAAACCAAAATTAATCAAAAGAGATGGGGAAGGACACTTCATACTCATCAAGGAAAAATCCACCAAGATGACATTCAATTCTTAACATATATGCCCCAAATGCAAGAGCACCCATGTTTGTAAAAGAAACATTACTAAAGTTTAAATTACATACTGACCCTCACACATTAGTAACAGGAGGCTTCAATACCCCACTCTTACCAATAGTCATTTAGACAAAAACTAAACAGAGAAATAATAGGGCTAACAGACATTATAAAATCCAACAGATATCTACAGAACATTTCACCCAAACACAAAAGAAAATTCCTTCTTCTCAGCACCCATGGAACTTTCTCCAAAACTGACCACATACTCAGTCACAAGGAAAGTCTCAACAGATACAAAAAAAATTGAAAGAAGACCCTGTATTCTATCAGACCACCATGGACTAAAGATAGATTTCAACGAGAGAAACAACACAAAGCCTACAAACTCATAGAAACTGAACAACTCTCTACCAAATTACCACTGAGTCAAGGAAGAAATAAAAAAATTAAAGACTTCCTAAAATTCAATGAAAATGTACAACACACCCAAACTTATGGGACACAATGAAAGCGGTGCTAAGAGAAAAGTTCATAGCACTAAGTGTCTTCATAAAGAATTTGGAGAGATCTTATACTTAACACACCTGAAAGCTCTATAACAAAAAGAAACAAGCACACCCAAGAGCAGGAAATAATCAAATTGAGGACTGAAATCGATAAAATAGAAATAAAGAGAACAATACAAAGAATTAACAAAATAAAGAGTTGGTTCTGTGAGAAAACCAGCAAGATAGACAAACCCTTATCCAAACACTGAAAGATCATATCCAAATTAACAAAGTCAGAAACAAAATGAGGGACATAACTACAGACCCTGAGGAAATCCAAAGAATCATTAGATCATACTTTAAAAACCTATACTCCACAAATTTGGAAAATCTAAAAGAAATTAATAGTTTTCTTGCTAGATAACAATTATCAAAGTTAAATCAATATCACATAAAGAATTTAAATAGACCTATAACCCCTAAAGAAATAGAAGCAGTCATTAAAAGTCTCCCAACCCAAAAAAACAAAAACAAAAACAAAAAAACTCCAATCAGATGGTTTTAACACAGAATTCAACCAGACTTTCAAAGAAGAGCTCATACCAATGCTCCTCAAATTAGTCTACAAAACAGAAACAGGAGGAACATTGCCAAATTCATTTTATGAGGCCACAATTACCCTGGTACCCAAAGCTACACAAAGATTCAACAAAGAAAGAATTACAGACCAATTTCCCTCATGAACATAGATGCAAAAATATTCATCAAATATCTTTAAACCAAATCTAAGAACACATCAAAAAGATTGTCCTCCATGATCAAATAGGCTTCCTTCCAGAGAGGTTAGGATGGTTCAACGTAGGAAAATCTGTCAATGTAATCCACCACCACATAAACAAACTGAAAGAAAAAAAATGACCATCTCATTAAATGTTGAAAAAGCCTTTGACAAAAAAACCAATACCCCTTCATGATAAAAGTCTTGGACAGATTAAGGATAAAAAGGACATACCTAAACATAATAAAGGTAATTTACAGCAACCTGATAGTCAACATTAAATTAAATGGAGAGAAACTCAAAGCAATTCCACTAAAATCAGGAAAAAGACAAGGCTGTCTGCACTCTCCATATCTATTCAATATAGTGCTTGAAGTCCTAGCTAGAGCAATAAGACAACTAAAGGTGCCCCGTCCAGCAGGGCTTCAACGGGTTCTCGACCACCCTAAGGACGGAATGATTAGGGCAGGAGACACAAAGGAAATACACCAAGTCAAGATTTCTGATCAAGGTGCAACTTTATTTTTCTCCAGGAGGGTTTATATAGTTCCTGCAGGGTGGGGGGAGCAAGAGGCTGTTATCTGCATAAGGTAGGGCAAACTAACAGGATGTTTACAGGGTGAAAAGGTCAAGGGCTCTATTCAATGCCCTGCAGCTAGGCAGCCTGACTGTAAGATGATCTAGTTCCCTGTCTTATGGAGGTGTGTATTTTTCCACTAACTAGAGGTTCTGTCCTTGTCCCTGACATCTCCCCCTTCTTAGTAATAAATCTAAGGGCCTTCATAAACCAGGTTCGAATGGTCTAAAAGGAAGGAGGCCTCGAGGGTTGACTCCCAAATGTGGGGCAGGGTGAGAAACAACACAAGAGGGACATTGTTTGACAATTTCTCGGGCCTGTTGTTTAGAGATCTTAAAAAGAAGACGAAGGGCCTGAGAATTTAAATGGTGGATCTTGTGGGCAGTTTGGGCCTGTAGGACTGAGCCAACCATGACAGGGAAGGTTAGCCTGGTGGCGGCATTGGCCTGTGCATTGCCGTTGGTTAAAGGTCCAGGAAGATTACTATGGGCTCTAATATGGCCTATAAAAAATGGGTGTTGGTGAGTCAGGACAAGCTATTGAATCTGGGAGAAAAGTGGGGTGGCATTGGAGGTAGGCCTTATGGCTGGAGAGGTTTCTAACAAAGGGACAGAAAAGGCAATATAGGCACTATCTGTATAAATATTAATAGGTTGATCAGAATAGGTCTGAAAGACTTTTAAAATTGCTGAAAGTTCAAACAAATGCGCTGACCAGAAAGGTGTTAGGAAGGAGGTAGGGCGGCCTGTAGCTTTTCTTGAGTAAGGGGCCACTGATCCACCCAGACAGGGGTCTGGGTCATCCAGGTAATTTTGTCTGCATGGGGTACAGGAAGGTCAGTGGCCACTACTAAAAACCCGAATATCCCAGCCCATGTCTATCTTCCTTGGGAAAGGGCTGAATTGGTTGGACTCTCCCCTGAGCTGCCTTGCCCAACCCTGTGCCAGGGATATAATTCATCCGTAGCATTTGTTGTGTAACAGTAGAGTTTGGGCTATATAAGATTACTTGCGTTTGTGAAAGTATGTCCCTTCCCCAAAAATTAACAGGCAGGCCTGGAACCACAAAAGGAGTGACAGTCCCCTGGTTTCCTTCCTTGTCCTTCCAGGAAAGTATCCTTGAACTAATTAAAGGATTATTAGACTGACCAATTCCTTTTAAATCGGTGAGGGACGGAACCAGTGGCCAAGCAGACGGTCAGTGAAACTGGGAAATAACTGTGGTGTCTGCCCCTGTATCCAAGATACCCTGAAACTTCTTTCCCTCTATAGTAAGGGTAAGAGTAGGGCGATCCTGAGTGACAGGCTGGACCCAGTAGGCGTCTGAGGACCCCAATCCGGCTGACCCCCGAGGGGTGTTTGTAATTGAGGGATTATCACAGACAGGCGAGGGTAGAAGAACTAGCTGTGCCAGGCGAGTACCTTGAAGAATCGTGACCATGCCATTTACAGCAGTGGCCAGAATCTTAATTTCACCCGTGAAATCACTATCTATTATGCCAGGGTAGACCTGGACCCCTCGAAGGGCCACAGAAGCACAGCCAAGGACAAGCGCAAACATTAGGAGGTAAGGGTCCTGTCACCCCTGTAGGGATGACCTGAGCCCCTTCAAGGGAATTTAATACTGTTTCGGTGGTGGCAAACAAGTCCAATCCGGCACTGCCTGGAGTTGCTCTTTGGAGGGAGGAGAAGGGAACTGGGGCGGGAGAATTTGTGGAGGCTGGGGAGGTAAGGGGTGAGCGGACCTCAAGGCCCCCGGGTGCACTTGTGGAGGCATCGGGGCCCAGGGGCTGCTCTGGGCAGCCGCCTCAGATAATTCCCCAGAGGTCTGGCTCCGGGTAATGGGAAATGCCAGGACAGGCTGAGGCTTAATTTTTGATTTAACAGATTTTTGAGATGGTTTTAGCGAGTCGGGAGCCACCACTTCAAGGGCAAGATCTTTAAGTTCTTTGTCAAGAGTTTTCAATTCCCTTAAAAGCTCAATATGTTCCCTGTGAGCCTGGAGGGCCTGTCGCAGTGAGCTGAGGTCTGGGACAGGGGGAGCCAAGTCAGCAAAGACGGGCCCGCAAAAGGGAGAAGACGGAGGAACATAGGGAGGGGGCATTGCGGAAGGCTTCTTTTAAGGTTTTTTCTCCTATATTAATAAATTCTTGTATGTCAGGGGAATGTTTATAGACCCTAAGAATATCATTAATAATCAAAAAAGGCTTTAAGATCTTTTTTCTTTACCCTAGTTCCTTGTGTCTTGAGGGGCTCATTTAGGCCAGAAATGAATAAATCTTGTGACGAAGTTGCCTGTCCCATGGCTCGTCACTTTCTTACCTGCGTCGTCTCTGCCCTCCTCCGGGATCGTGTCCTGAACAGGGCAATTTCAGGGGGATCCACCAACTTCACCAAGGCCTTGGTCTTCCTCTGGGAGACGACGTTCCAAATCCTCAGAAGGTGGTCTCATCCACGTTGGGCGCCAGTTGCCCCGTCCAGCAGGGCTTCAACGGGTTCTCGACCACCCTAAGGACGGAATGATTAGGAACAGGAGACACAAAGGAAATACACCAAGTCAAGATTTCTGATCAAGGTGCAACTTTATTTTTCTCCAGGAGGGTTTATATAGTTCCTGCAGGGTGGGGGGAGCAAGAGGCTGTTATCTGCATAAGGTGGGGCAAACTAACAGGATGTCTACAGGGTGAAAAGGTCAAGGGCTCTACTCAATGTCCTGTTGCTAGGCAACCTGACTGTAAGATGATCTAGTTCCCTGTCTTATGGGGGTGTGTATTTTTCCACTAACTAGAGGTTCTGTCCTTGTCCCTGACATAAAGGGGATACAAATTGGAAAGGAAGATGTCATTTGCAGATGATATTATCGTATAAATAAGTGACCCCAAAAATTCTACCAGGGAACTCATACAGCTGATAAACACTTTCAGTAAAGTTGCTGGATACAAGATTAACTCAAGAATAATCAGTAACCCTCCTACATACAAATGACAAACGAACTGAGAAAGAAATCAGAGAAACATCACCCTTCACAATAACCACAAATAACATAAAATAATATAAAATGTATCTAACCAAGCAAGTGGAAGACTTGTATGACAAAACTTCAAGTCATTAAAGAAAGAAACTGAAGAAGGTATCAGAAGATGGAAAGATCTCCCATGCTCATGGGTAGGTAGGATCAACATAATAAAAATGGCAATCTTACCAAAAGGAATCTACAGATTCAATGCAATCCCCACCAAAATTGCAACAAGATTCTTTATAGACCTTGAAAGGACAATTCTCAACTTCATATGGAAAAACAAAAACCCAGGATGGTTACAACAATCCTGTACAATAAGAGAACTTCCAAAGGTATCACCATCCCTGATTTCAAGCTGTACCACAAAGCTATATAGTAATAAAAACTGTATTGCTGTGGAATAATCCTTTTATACATTCTAAAGATTTGTCACTTGAATTAATTTAATAAAACACTGATTGGCCAGTACCAGGCAGGAAGTATAGGTGGGGTGACCAAACTAAAGATAATGGAAAGGAGAAGAGCAGAGTCAGGAGACACTAGCCAGCCACTCAGCAAGCAGGATGTATAGAAAATGAGGTAATGAGCCATGAGCCACATGGCAAAACATAAATAGAAATATGGGTTAATTTAAATGTAAGAGTTAGCTAATAACAAGCCTGAGCTATTGACCAAGCATTTATAATTCATATTCAGTCTCTGAGTCAGTTATTTGAGACCAGGTGGTCAGGACAGGAAATGTCCATTTACACTGCATGGTATTGGCATAAAAACAAACAGGTTAATCAATGGAATCAAATCAAAGACCCAGACATAAATCCATACACCTGTGTACATCTGATTTTTGATTAAAAAATTATACAATATAAAAAAGAAAGTATCTTCAACAAATGGTGCTCGTCTAACTGAATGCATGTAGAAGAATAGTCTGCAAATAGATCCATATCTGTCACCTTGTGTAAAACTCAAGGCCAAGTGGATCAAAGACCTCAACATAAAACCAGATACACTGAACCTGATAGAAGACAAAGTGGGGAATAGCCTTAAATGCATTGACAAAGGAGACAACTTCCTGAACAGAATACCAATAATGCAAGCACTAAGACTTACAATTATTAAATGAAACCTCGTGAAACTGAGAAGCTTCTGTAAGGCAAAAGACACTGTCAATAGGACAAAAACAGAATGGGAAAGGAGTTTTCTTCACCAACTCCACATCTTACAGAGGGCTAATATCCAAAATATATGAAAAACCTCAAGAAATTAGACATTAACAAACCAAATAATTCAATTTCAAAATGGGGTACAGATCTAAACAGAGAATTCTCAATAGAGGAATCCCAAATGGCTGAGAAACACTTATAGAAATGTTCAACATCCTTGGCCATTAGAGAAATGCAAATCAAAACTACTTTGAGATTCCATCTTACACCTCTCAAAATTGCTAAGATCAAAAACACAAGTGACAACTCACGCTCCCATCACTGCTGGTGGGAGTGCAAACTTGTACAGCCACTTTGGAAATCAACATGGCAGTTTCTCAGAAAATTAGGGCCCAAGCTACCTCAAGACCCAGCTATACCACTCTTGGACATATCATATACCCAAAGGACACTCCATCCTACCACAAGGACACTTGCTCAACTATGTTCATAGCACTTTATTTATAACAGCCAGAAAGTGGGAACAGCCATTCTCCGCTGAAGAATGGATAAAGAAAATGTGATTATATTTACACAATGGAGTATTACTTGGGTGTTTAAAAAAATTACATCATGAAATTTGCAGGCAAATGGATGGTACTAGGAAAAAATTATCCTGAGTGAGGTAACCCAGACTCAGAAACACAAACATGGCACATATTGACATATAAGTAAATATTAGCTGTAAAGTAATGGATGGTCATGCTATAATCCACAGACCCAGAGAGACTAAGTAACAAGATAGCCTCAAAGGGGGATGCTTGGATCTTCCTGGGAAGGGGAAATGGAATAGATTTCAAGGGTGGACTGGGGGCAGATGGGGAGGGAAACAGGAGGGATCAAGTGGGGTTGGGGGCATGGAGGTAGGGAGTACTGAGAGAGATGACTGGAACTGGGGGGCATTTAGAGGGTGATGTGGAAACCTAGTGCAGTGGAAACTCCCTGGAATCTATGAGCGTGACCCTAGCAAGGGTTCCTAGTAATAAGGGATAGAGTCTGAACCAGCCATCTTTTACAACCATCAAGGCTTTCAATGATAGGACTGGGATACCAACACAGGCACAAAACCTTCCGCCTACAATTTGTCCTACCTGCAAGATATATTGGGGCAATTGTGGCTCAGAGCTTGTGGGAGTGGCCAACCAATGACTGGTCTAACTTGAGGCCCATGCCACAAGAGGAAGCCCATGCCAGACACTCCCTATATGGCCAGGAAACAGAGGCTAGAACCAAATATGATTGGCAAAGAAAAAGAGAAGTAGCAGAGCAGGGGTGGCGTACACCCTTAATCCCAGCACTCGGGAGGCAGAGGCAAGTGGATCTCCGTGAGTTCGAGGCCAGCCTGGTCTACAGAGTGAGTTCCAAGACAGGCTCCAAAGCTACACAGAGAAACTCTGTCTCAAAAAAAAAAAAAACAAGAACAAAAACAAAAACAAAAACAAAAAAGGAGGAGGAAAAGGAAAGTCAGTGAAATGATTCCTAATAATGTCCTGCTGCTGTGGGATGGTCTTTCTGTACACTGTGAATATGTGTTGTTACCACTGGTTAATAAAGAAGCTGCTATGGCCTATGTCAAGGCAGAATAGGACAAGGTGGAAAATCCAAGCAAAGATACAGGGAGAAGAAGGCAGAGTCAGAGGAGACACTGAGCACTGCCAGGGGAGCAAGATGTAATGGAACACAGATAATGCAAAACATAGATTAATAAAAATGAGTTGAGTTAATGAGTTGTAAGAGCTAAATAATAATGAGCCCGAGCCATAGACTTATTAAGCCTCTGACTGGTTAGTCAGGTACTGGTAGGTGGGAAAATTTTATCTGGCTGCATTTGGCACCCATGTGGTGCACATACACACACATAAAGCCTAAAAAGCTTAAAAAAAAAAAAGAGGGCTTCTAGACCTACAAAAATGGGAGTCAAACGCAGCTTCTTGGTAGCTGCATTTTTTCAGATAGGCTCTGTGTTGTAAAAGAGAGCGCAGCGGTCTTGGTGGATTTGAGCCAAGGAGACACACCATGTGGGCAGTGGCCAAGGGGGCAGGGCGGAAAGGTACTCACACCATGCAGGCACAGCATCCACATGGAAAGTTTTATTAAAGGAGGAGAGAAGAAGGAGTAGGAAGGAGTAGAGAGAAAGAGGGAGGGAGAGAAAGGAAGAGAGGGCAAGAGAGAGAAAAAAGGAGAGACAGTAAAGCAGAGGTGTGCACAGCCTCATGAAGAGAGGGAAGGAGAGAGGAAGAAGAAGGAGGAGGGGAGGACTGTTTTCCTCTTAAAGGGACTTTACATAGGACGTAAAGACGCTGGGCAGGTACTAACATTCCTCCCTTTTGATTATTATAAAAGGGTGAGTTACGGATGGGGGGGGGATGTTGGCACCAGATTCTCAAGACTGCTTCCTGCAGATTTGGGGGTGAAGTAGGGAGGGGGACATTGGGAGTCATGCACAGCAGGAGGTGTGAGTGAAGAAGCATCCAGTTAGCTGTCATCCTGGAGACCCCTTGAGAGAGCTGAGAAGGCAGGTTGCTAGGAAAAGAAAATATTGATATCATTGGCTTCATGAGTAGGGCTAGCCATGGGAAGAATGATAACTGCCAGGAAGAATGGAATGGAGAAGTGCCCTGGTGTACAGAAGAGGCAAGGGTGGATGACCCAGACGAAAGCGCAGATATGTTGGACATCTTGGAAAACCGGGTTCTGGTTGCTGGGTAAGTGCCCAGTTAAGCCTGGAGAGGTGGAGTGAATTGAGGGATGATGTGTTCTTTAGGAGTACAGGAGCCATCACATCTGCCGTTTCTCTGGAGGTGGGAAATGCCTTTATCCAATCCTGTAAAAGTGTCAACAAGTTAGGAGATAATGGAGTTTTTATGAGTGGGCATGTGGGTGAAGTTAACCGGCCAGTATCCACCCAGTTGGTGTCCTCAGCTGGTGCATCTGGAGGGTCTTTGAGGGTCTGGCCTTGGCATGAGTCTGGCAGGAGGGATGGATCTGTGCAGGAACCTGTGTTTGTAAAACAACTGAAACAGATTTACATCTTGGTGTCATAGCAAAAGGCTATTCTCTAGGGCCTGGTTTCAGCCCAATGAAATATATCTTTAAACCTATAATGAGAAGACATTTGGTAAATGGAAGTGGTTGAGTGAGTGAAGAAGGAGGAGGGAAGCTTCCCTACCCTCTCCAATGTCTTAAAAGCTAGGACCAGTAAAGTCCACAGAAACTTAAGGACTCCCAAGACTGTCTGTAGTCAGTGCTCATCAGTTTATTAAAACACATTTATCAAAACTTTGAACCTCCCAAGTTACATCTGAAACCAGTTTTATTCTGTACCATGAAGTCTGTGAATGAGGCATATCTGCCTGTACCTTTAACAAGAGACTTATTAATGAGCTACGAAGGTGCTTGTAGCCTTGGGGTTAGGGGAGAGACTTGTTAATTGGCAAAAATCCATTAATACTCTGGTCATCAAACACCATCAGATCTGAGAAGGATAAGTAAATGAGCAGAAGAGAGACAGCTTTCCTGTCTTCACATAAACAAACCTTAAAGCACCTTTTTTTTTTTATCTAATTCACCAGGAGACACTGAGAGCAGTCATTGAAAAGTGAGTTTATCCCTTTTTTGAGTCTGGTAGCAAGGTGAGCTGTGTCTAGACTTAGTATTAGTTCTAAGAGAGTGAGGACTGAATTTTACATAGAGAATTGAAAAGGCAGCTGAAGCCTTGGTTCCTGCTGTTGAACTGATAAAGCCTGGTCATCAAATGACATCAGAGATCTGAGAAGGATAAATTTTACCTGAGTTAGAGATTGAAAGTGACAGACTTACCTGCTGGTTACCTAGACAGCCACCCTAGGGTCCTCCATGGTCATTGAGGGCAGAGGTCTCAGGGCAACAACATCAGTCTTCGGCTGCCAGACCTAGGCCTGCCAGACCTCAGAAGATCTGACAGCTGTGGGGTAGAGACTTGTGGGAAGGACCAGCCTACCTTGTGTAGGCAAAAGTGAGGCAATGGGCCCCCAGAGTCCTGTTGTCCATGGTCTGAAGAAGGCCCTGGCAGCAGTCGAGGAGAAAGGCAGTAGTTGAGGTGAAAGGCAGTTTTTGCTCAGTGTCTGATGCTGCCACTCTGGAGCAAGTTCTGGGTGGAGGTTCTTCTGTGCCTGTCCATCTTCTTTGGAGGAAATACAGGTGCTGCCAGGGGCCAGCATGTCTCTCTATCATGAAAAGCTTTCTAATTAAACATTTCAAATGCCATAGTCTGCAGATCTCTGAGCATCTGTGGACTGTCTGACATGAGGTGTGAATGACTATCAACTAGTATTCCCTAAGTCTCCAATATGTTAGCAGCTTTCATAGGACTAGGGCTTACTGTCTCCTGAGAAGACAAAGAAGAGTGACAGGGAAAGATCCCAGGGCCGAATGGGAACAGGAGAAGAGGGGTTTTTGAGTTGGGATGTGGCCCAATTCTGAGAAAGGACCCTCTTGGGGGACCAGAAACTCCATCATAGAATATATATCTTGTTTATCATTTATCAAACATATGGCATCATTTATTAAAATTTTCTAGAGACTCGGTATTAAACATTTGGCAAAGACATAGGTGTGAATCTCTAAGATAGCTGTTGTTAACCTGAATAGATCTTTATAAACTTCACTTTCTGTTATCATATAGAGTATATTATAAACCAGAGTTGAATCAAATATAGCTTTATAGTTCTACCATCATACAAAAAGTCCAAACCAATCCAAAATGTTTGAGGCTTGTTGCTCTTTCATAACTGCAGTTTTGTCGTCACTGTGAATCTCAGTGACAACATCCGACATGCAGGTGTTCCCGGGCTGCCCCTGTAAAAAGGTTCAAAAGAAGCAAGATCCTTAAGGGGCCAGCTAAGGCAGACAGCAGGGTGGTTCCCTTGTTGCTGCTGCCTTTCTCTATCATGGATCTGCTTTTTCAGCAAGGCCATGGAGTTTCTAATGATCCCTGAGCAGTTAATGTAAAAACAGCATTGCTCTCCTAAGGCCTAGCTTAGGCCCCCTTGTTGAAGGAATGATAACCAGGAGAACCAACTGAACAAATTTTAGGTCAAGGCCCTTTCTATCCTGGAGAACTATTTTAGCTAGAGAGGAAAGCAATTCCTCTAAACGTGTAACAGATTTTTCTAGGGCAGCAACATCTGCATCTACTGCCACTCTTAAGGTCCTATAGTTCTGACCGTTGAGTATAGCCAGATTATAATCCTAAATGTTTTATATAGAAGTAATAATTTCTTCATAATACCTCTTTGGTTCTGCATAAAGAAGGTCAAGTGTCTTATCTTATTGTGGAACCATTTTAATCAATAAATCTATCAATTAATAGCTCTGAGCCCAGTTTCCTACTACATTAATGGACATTATAGATGGACATTTTGTTCCCTGTATCAGGGAGTTTCTTTTTTACTTAGCCTTTTTAGCCTGTTTCAGGGGCAGGGACAATGTACTCTCTTCTATAGCTGATTAAAGCTGCAATGGGGTGTAGATGGTCAGAGCCCAGAAGAAGTTGAAAGACTAGTCAAAGGCAAGTAGGGAATTGAGGCAACGGGGCATTTGTCAGAAGCATGTGGTTATCTGACCCAGCTGTAGAGACAGGGAACAATTGTCTGGACTGGTCCACATCAGCCTTTGGCAAGTCCAGAGCTTTTGGTCATTTGGAGCAGGTTGCAGTCAGCAATTAATGCTTGGATGTGTCTGCCAGCCAAGTGGAAACCTGTTAAAACAAGTTCAAACTAAGAACAGAAGTTAATATTTATGAACTTCTTTGGAACTTTTAAACCCATAGTTTTAGTAATTGGGAAAGAGAGGAGTTCCAGAGAGAATAATACCATCCTCATGAATAGACAGATGGGAAAAACTCAAGCTGTATTCCTATTTTATAAAAGGACATAAAAGTTTTAAATATATTACTATTATCAATCAGTATTGAAATCCAAATCATAGAAAAGTAGGTAATGGGTATCTAGACTCATACCTTTAAGTCCTAGAAAAATTATAAATTTGGGTTAAAAGGTGTGTACATTTTTTTAGAGAGAGAACCAGCTACAGATTGGGCAAAGATGTCTTTGACCTAATAAGAAATTTAAGTTTATATTTAGAAGATGCTGGGCAGTGGCGGCGCATACCTTTAATCCCAGCACTCGGAAGGTGGAGGCAGGCAGATCTCTGTGAGTTTGAGGCCATCCTGGTCTACAAAGCAAGTTCCAGGATAGGCACCAAAGCTACAGGAAGAAACCTTGTCTTGAAAAACTTAAAAAAAAAAAAAAAAAAGAATAGAAAAGAAAAAAGAAAAAGAAGAATCAGATAAACAAATACATTTAAATATTTTACAAAGGCTGAGTGGTAGAACATTTGCTTGGCATACATGAGGTCCTAGGTTTAATTTCCCATAGTCTCCCATCCCCAGTCCACACAAATAAGAATAGAGAGAAAACATTAAATAAAGGAAACAGTTTAAAGATCACATGGAAAGGGACAGGTGGAGCAGCTGCTCCTGGCAGCCCCAGCCCTGGCGAGCATGGACTATGAACAGGGAAAACTCAGCAATGCTGGTAGAAGAGCAAAAGACCATTTGGTAGCAAGACGTCGGTAAGATTGGTGAGGAAGTTGGGATTTTCAGAGGCAAAAGGCTAAGTGAAAGCAGAAATACAGAAATGTCAGTGAAGCTGACCTTCACTGCGGGGACATTTGATGACAGGTCTACCTTTGGCTTTCATGGTCTTTGTTTTTATCATGTTTGTTTTTCTAAGAGTTTTGGGTGGCCCAGGCAGGCCTTAAACTTGATATGAAGCCAAGGATGACTGTGGATTTTTAAGAGATATTTTTTGTCATTTAAAAATATTCTTGAAATGAGTTATTTGTTAGATTCTAACCAAGAGACATTTTATTTATTTACTTTTTAATAGGCATTCTTTTTATTTTTATTTATTTATTTTTATTTATTCTTCTCTCATACATTACATCCTGACTGGAATTTCTCCTTCTTCCACTTCTCCTCACCCTTACTCCTACCTCCCCTCTCCCCCCATCCTCTCCTCCATTTCCCTTCAGAAAAGACCAGGCCTTGAGGAGTAAGATGGGGTAGAGACAGCAAGGCCTGAAGCTCATTGGCCAACAGCCTAGTCCAATGCGAGCTTCAGGCTCTGTGAGAGATCTTGTTTTAAAAACTAAAGGTGGAGCATCCAAGGAAAGACCCCAGATGTGGACCTTTCAAATCCATATGTGGGTGCACACATCTGTACCCCACACACACACACACACACACACACACACACACACACACGTACAAACCAAAAAAAAAAAGTTGATTAATAAGGCAGAATAGGTAGGAGCACAAATTTGGGGTCCACGCTGCCTGGGTTTAACCACTGATAACCAATTACTAGCTCTGTGTCCTGTGCCTTGACCTTCTTCATCTATAAAATGGGGGTGACAATAACAATACTCCTTAGCAGTAAATATTATATTTATATAATACTCTAAGAATAGGCCTCTCCAATGGATAAGAGTGATACAGAGTTCATATAATTAAAATTATAATGATAATGAAGTTGTTAAAATCTTAGTTTCTACCTGGCACTCATGATTGGTATAACAAGTCCTTGGTTTTCAAACCACCACAGAGCCTGTTCCTCTATATCTGGGGACATTCTGTGAAAGCCATGAGCGTGAGGGAAACTCGACCTAGGGAATGTGTTTAAAGAACTCACATTAAGCTATTATGGTGTGTGGCTTACACTTGCAATCTATTCCTAACACTTGGGAGGCTGAGATAGGAGAACGACTGTGATTTCAGGAATAACCTTAGCTAAGTGAGATCTTATCTCAACAAACAAAACCAAACAAGGCCTGCTGTTGACCGGATGTCTGCTGTTAGCAGACGCCTGCTGTGCCAGGCAAGAGTCCTGCAGTCGTATTGCCTTCATCTTGTAGCTGGTGAGATGGAATTTCCAAGAAGTTAAGGGGCTTACTTAGATTTACAGATCTGGTCAGCCTGTGCAGCAGCAGAGAGAGCATTTATAGGAAGGAAGGAAGGAAGGAAGGAAGGAAGGAAGGAAGGAAGGAAGG
>CABHPP010121126.1:0-27977 GCA_902168425.1 Peromyscus attwateri | reverse complement strand
AGGAAGGAAGGAAGGAAGGAAGGAAGGAAGGAAGGAAGGAAGGAAGGAAGGAAGGAAGGAAGGAAGGAAGGGAAGCCATGCATCTCTGGGGTGCACACACCATATCTGCTGAGTTGGATCTGGAGTTGCTGTTACTATTTTGGGTAGTTACCTGGGACGTGAATTACTCACTTTTTTGGATGAACCCTCCATATTGTTCAGAGAACACTGGAGCTCTTACGCCTGTGGTGCTTCACAAATAGAAAGAAGAAGTGAGACCAGAAGCCCTTCCTTTCAACCCTTACCACATCGCTTAACCACTGGGCTTCCCAGCTTCCTTCATCCTGAAGTCAAATAAACCCTTTCCTTCCCCAGTTACTTTGGTCATGGTGTTTTATCACGATGATAGTAACTGAAAGACAAAAGCCAATTAAATGAAGTGTTCCATTAGATCTCAATGTAGTGCACCCACCAGCAGAGCCACACTGCCTTTCTCTAACATGCCTGGAACGCATCAAGCCCTAGGTCCACCGCAGAACCTGGACATGGTAGCACATGCCTGTATTCCTGGGCTCAGGAGACAACACAGAAGCAGAACAATCAGAAATTCAAGATCATCCTCAGCTACACTGCAAGTAAAAGCTACATGAGAGCCCCCAACTGTGGGAGAAATGCAGGCATGACCCAGCCAGCAGTCTACCCAGCACACTGTGCTTCTAAATAAGAAGCATGGCACAATGCTCCTGAGTACTCCCGAAGTCAGACCCTGAATTCTGTCTGAAGTAGCTTGAGTAGCTGACCAGCTCCATTCACCATGCCTCCTTTTATGTGCTTCTCCCGCATAGAGACCCTGGTGGTATGAACGCTCACTGTCCAGTCGGAGGTCATGCTAATCAATCACAGTTGACAGGCCTCCGCTATATAAATAGTTGTTCGTGTACAATAAAGCAGACGCTGTTCCCTGAAATGTTCTCCAGAGAGGTTCATCTCTGGGCCCTTTGCTGACCCAGGCATTGCTGTCTTGTTGGGGTACGCCCGATAACAAGCTCACCCAAATCCTGGTCTTTAAGTGTCTGTTAATGAAGAAACGGCAAAGCCTCGCATTTTCCTCTCCTGAATCCTTAATTTTGGTGACCTCCTCAGAGTAAGCTGGCTCCAAAAACCCCACATCATTTATACAACTCTGCTGAGGCTCTCAGGTGCAGCCTTCTTTTGATTTTGTTTGGAGAGAGGCCCTGGATGGCTATGACTTGCACTCTGGCTGGCCTTGAACTTGCATCAACCCCCACATCAGCCTTCCTAGCACTGGGATCCCAGGCATGTGCCAAACACTGGCTGGATTTTTCTCTTAATGCCCAAACTTGCCTTTCCTCGAGTGTGTATGGATTTTTCTTAATCAATAAACTCACTTTGTGTCCCTCTCATTAGTCCTGAAATTGTTGTCTGTGGCATTGTTGCTGGTGACGATCTGACAATTGGGATGTCTATGATTCACAAAAGAGGAAACTTAGAGGAGTGAGGGTGTAGCTCAGTTGGAGAGTGCCTTCCTAGCATGTACAAAGCCTGAGTCCCAGCACTGCATGGTGATGCATGAACTCACGTGTGGAGGGAAAAGGATAGGAAGCTTAGGTCCATCCATCCTTGTTACGCAGAGTCTGAGCCCAAGCTGGGCCAAAGAAGAGGAGACTTACACACTCAGGAGCAAAACCACGCTCTCCAACACAGGAGGCAGAGCTGAAGCATCCCTCAGTCTGAAGACACACAGCTCTCCTGACCACATCTTTTCACGTCCATGCTCAGTGTGAGAGTTCAAACAACTGAGAATATAAACAGGTGACTCCTGGAAGAGGAGATCCAGATGGCCAAGGGAGACATTGTCCGCTAAACAAGACAATACAGTCACCATGGAGAGGCAAAGGCAGATGCTGGGCATGGTCAGCAAGAGGAAGAAGAGTATGAATTTTAATGGACACTTTGTTACATGAATCCAAATGCTTTTGAGCCAGGGTCTCATTCTGTAGCCCAGGCTATCCTGTAACTCACTATGTAGCCCAGGTTGACCTTGAGCTAATGGCAATCTGCTTGTATCAGCCTGCCAAGTCCTGGGCATACAGGCACAAGCCATCACACCTAGCCAAATCAAACTTTAAAGCATATGTTCCTGGAATGAACTGTCCCTTTCCTAGAAATCTCCTCTTCAGCAGTATGCCTTCTGACTCTCGCATGTCTACAATACTATTAAATTTATGTTGTAGAAATCAGAGATAACCTAAGCAGTTGCCAAAAGGAGGAGTTCTAAGTCCATTACATCTATACTGTGAATGCTGGATAACCATAACAATGAAAAAAATCCATCTGTAAAACACAGGAAAGTGGCTGTGATAGATTTCCTCACAAAGAGTTTGTAAGGTGTAGATATGCACACTGTGCGACTATGGCATAGAGGTTATAGGGATGACCAACTGCTTTGCACGGGATTGGAAGCCGGCTCTGTAGGAAGGAACTCAGACCTGGTGCTGTAAACGTGGTCAAAAGTCCATAGCTGACAAACTTACTTTGTTTTGCTAAACCACATGTTGCCAAACTGCCTTCCAAACATTTATGCTTACCCTCACAGAGGAGTGCTAGCCTCAACCTTGGCCAGAGAAACTTCCCTCTGCAGTGGCCAGCACTTAAGGCCAGAGACTTGTAACTGGTCAAAGTGCTAAAAATAAATGTCTATTGAGTGCTAAGCCCAAAATGGTACATCTATATCCACCCTGCCCTTCCCCAAGGTTCAGAGATCATCTTGGAAGAGTGGTAGAAAGAATGTAAGAGGCAGAAGATGGGAAGAAGTGCTGTGAAATTCTGTCTTTGGGATATGACATGGCCATTGCACCCATGAGCAACAAGATCCATCAGCATCTCAACAGGCGCACTAACTGGATTCAGTGGGTCATCAACCTAAAAAGGAGAGTATATGACTGTGAAAGGACCAAGCAGATGCCAAAACAGGCTGCTCAGTCTTCTCTCAGAGGTTAGGCCTCAATTTCAGTTTCCTGAGACATTCCAGGCTCTGGAGATGGGGATGTGGAAGCCCCCTGTGCCTGTCTGATTGATGAGGATGTGGAGATCCTTGAGTCTGTGTGGTTTTGGTGTGATTGTGCCTTTGGTCTTGTGTGTAGTGTTAACTGTTCTCATTGTTGACTTGACTGTGACGGACTCTATGGGACAGTCCCCCTCTTCTCTCCTAGACCTTTGCCTAGCCCACTGGAAGGATGTACAAGCCACTGCCCACAATAGAGGGGACTGGGTCCCCCTGACTGAACTGAGAGAAGCAGGCAGCTCCTGCCAGGTGGGGCTGCTGTGCTGCAGGAGGGGTTCACTAGGTGTAAGTGAGGCTGTCGTCTCAGTGCTGAGGTTCCGGTGCTTGGATTGTCTGTGTAAATGTTGTTTGTTCCTGTCTACTAACCTCCCTTATTTTCCTGGAAGAGAAGGAGAGAGAGGCATAGCAAGGGCCACCTCCCTCCTCCCTAGCTCTCCTGCTATCAGGCCTGCGGCCAGCCAGCAGCTCTCATGGAGGGTGGGGGTGCGTGCTCTCAGTACAGGCGGGCAGAGACGGGAGCTATAGGCAGGGCGATGGGGACTGTCTGCAATTGACAAAAACTCTGTGAACACTGAACAGAGAATCTGATTTTAGTCAGAGGAGTTAACAAAAACTTTCTTTCAGCAACACTGGCAGCCAAGGGCACACTCTATGCCCACCACTCCCCCTCCCTTCCTTCCTAAGCCAAGTTCTTCACAGTGATAACTTCAAGGTCTGCTGGCCAGCAGCCATCCTTGTTAACCCTTCTCTGTCCTGATATTGCTTGAAAAGAAAAATGTTGAATTAACAGTCAAAGACACATGGATTTTGGTCATTTGAGTTCAATGGGTTACAAATACTTGCCATCATTTAAGAGAATTGGTTACAAATTATTGTTGGTGAAGATAAGGAGGAAAAAAACTGTATCAGATTCCAAGTAGAGGATAGGTCAATGAATTGAATAGAAAAAAAAGATGTTTTAGGATGTGATGGTTTTATAAGAATATATGAAGGCCTGAGATATGAGGATGAAAGTTTGAATAAATGATTTTTTAGTTTGAGGAAACAGTTTAAGATGTAAAAATTTGAAGGCTTAAGCATGTTGTGAGTTTGAGTACATGATATTTTGAGTCTGAGGAAGTAGTTTGAGGTATAAAAATGTGGAACTTTAAGTACTTTAAAGTTTAAATAAGGTATGAGGTTTGAGTATAAACAAAGTTTATGTAGCATCTAAGATGTAAAGGTTTTAGATATGAAAATATAAAAAGATGTTTTGGGAAGAAGGAAAGTATGTAAAATGTAAGTTACTGGAATGTGTAAAAACAAGTTATAAAGATCTGAGGATAAAAAGGCTTAAGTAATAATAAAAATAATTGACTTGAGGTGTATAAAAGAATAAAACATGTTTCAGATTTCTTTTTCTTGTTATTCTGCTGTTACATTGAGACTCCAAAGGTTCATAGTTTTAAAAATGTCTGTCTCCTCTGTAGGTGTGGATGAAAATGTGACCACATATATGTTTGCTTTTGAATGTCTGAGTTTGCATGTCCTCTGTGTTAAGGAATACAAATTAATGCTAGTCATCCAGCTATCCAGATATTAGTTTAAAACATAAACTGTTAACTCTTATTTAATTATAAGCTATTTGAAAACAGAACCTGAGAGGTACATTTGACTAATATATCTACAGGATAACAAATTAGCATGGTTATTGTTACCGAACTTAGAGATGTTTTCAAGATCAGTCCTAGATTTGTTTGGCTCAGATATATTTAATAGATAATGGTCCTCAAACCCTTCAAAGATCTGATGAATATGACATTTAAATTATTTAATTAAAAAGCTTACTAGCTTTACTATAACAAACAGAGACTCCCAGCTCCCAGCATTAACTCCCAAGGTCTCCAAAGAAGATATGGAATGACAAGAAGACGCCACCTGAATTGCAGACAACACCGACCACTGGGCAAGACGCTCCGACTCAACACCTGCTGCCAGGGATCCGGCCCAGGATGGACAAATAAGACACTGACAAGATAAGGTCAGTCTTTCCCAGGTTGCTCCTCCACAGGGAGAATTTCACATTATGGGCCCAGCAGCCAGGACTGATGCTAGCCTGACACCTGTCCTGCCAAGGCTATGAAGACTATAGGAGCCTGGGATAATGGCAGTCTGAGCAATGGATAGTCTGTCATTCTTTAATAGATTTGGAAGTCTGTACTCAGGCAAAATTTATCCTTCTCAGATCTTTGATGACATTGATGACTGGGCTAGCTATAGCTTTGTCAGCTTAGTAACATCAGTCAACCAGAGTCTTCCACAAAGTTCCAGCCACCTTATTAATTGATTGATCAATGCATTAATTAATTAAAGCTACTAAGTCTCTTAAAAGAGAGAGAGAAAGACAAATAGGTTCTGAATATAGACTTACAGATGATTTTCATAGGGCCAAAGACATTTCAGTTCAATCTATACCTGGCTCTCTAGATAGAACAGACAGTATGGATTTCAAGACAAATTGATAATACTACAATTACTGAGACTATGGGTCTGAAAGTTCCTAATAAGTTCATAAATTTAACTCCTGTTCCTAGTTTATATCTGTCTCAACAGGTTTCCAGTTGGCTGACAGACACATGCAAGCATCATTTGCTGATGAGCCCTGAACTTGCTGAAAGCTGATATGGACCAATCCAGCAGATATAAATGCCATCTCTTCAGCTGCTCAATAAAACATTCCCTCCTTGCCTTTGACTAACATTCTGGCCTTCCAGGACCCTGACAATAACATCCCAGTGTCAGCAGGAAGTAATTACAGAAGTGAAAACATCGCCCTTGTTTCCCCCCCCCCCCGAATGTTAGATCAAAAGGGAATTTCTTGTCATAGGGAACCTAAGATAAAGTAATAACTGGTCCCCATTCTCATTTCTAAGTTCCTTCAGAATAAGGAACTCTGTCAGCCATCAGAGGGATTTTGGCCCTTCTACTTCTGCTAATTACTGTTGGCTCTTACGTCACTGATGCCTTAACTAAATGAAGATTCCTGTCTGGGTACCACTAAACTGAGGATGCTAGAATCTCAATATCAGCACCTGAACCAAAGCCATGACACACTTGCAGATGGCAAAAACTGAATAAGGGGAGGCTCACTTTGCCGTTGATAATGAGAAAACTCTTATGTCCTGATCCAATTAGTCTCTAAAGTGATCTACTACTTTGGTGGTAAAGTCTTTTACCAAAAAGAAACATCTCCAAAGTGGAGATGATACACTACTCAAGGGGAGAATGAAAGGACCAAGCAGATGCCATAACAGGCTGTCAGTCTTCTCTCAGAGATCAGGCCTCAATTTCAGTTTCCTGAGACTTGAGCAAGCAGTTTCTGAGAAGGCCATGACTTAGTCCTTACAGTAGCTCCCTTTCTGCATGTACTCTGGCTGCTCAAGGTTCAGCTAGTTGTTTACTGTCTGGGACCAGTCATCAACTTAGAGCTACGTGCATGGGTCAATGTGAACATGTGAGGCCAGCCAGTCTCCATGGCAGCTCAAGGACAGAGCCTGGGCCACTGAGCCAGCCCCCACAGTCAGTATGGGCAAGACCAGCCAGCCCCCATGACAGCTCAAAGACAAAGCCTGGGACTTGTCCAGGTCTGCCCAAAAATGATAACTGTAACCCCCAACCAGTAAATTCAAAGGTTACACACCCTCACCCAATCATATGACACCAAACTTGTACTACCTTGCTTGTGGTTTTTCCCTTTAAAAACCCCTCACCCTGAGAGCTCAAGGCTGTCCTCCTTCACCTGGCTAGCCAGTATGTTGGACATGGACCAAGTCTGGGCTTGCTTGCTGTCAATAAACTCCTTTGTGTTTTACATAGCATATCAGCTCTGTGGTGGTCTTGCTTGGGGGGTCTCACAATGTGGCCACAACAATTGGAGTGCCTGGGGACATTGTGGGGGAAGAGTCGGGATTCCTGGGGAGTTGGAGTACATATGATCAAGATGCAGTTTACATGTCTGAAATAAGAATAAATAAAAGATACTCTTATTTTTAAATAATTCATGTGTATATACATTTTTCCTCCATATATGTCTGGGCACCACATGTGTGTAGTGCCCACAGAGGCACTGAAGTGACAGATGCTTATAAGCTGCCTTGTTGGTGCTGAGAACTGATCCTCAGACCTTGGACAGAGAAGCCAGTGCTCTTAACCACTGAGCCATCTCTCCAGCCCAGGATATTCTGTTTTTAGAGTTTTCCAGGCAGCAAGGGCAGATAATTTTTGTATTGGGAAAGAACATATGTATCCTATGATTCTATATCACAATCATTTAGAGGTGGGTGCTAGGGTTGACCTGGGGACTTGTGCTAGCAGGCACAAGCATCTGTAAGCTCTAGTGTCAACTATCTACATGATTGTAAGCACAAGGAACATGGAGCAGAAAGGTCTGCAAAGAAAATTACCTAAATACTAACCATGATGAGGAAAAACACAAAGCATTTTTGAAAATTTAATTTTCATATTTCTGTATCATACTTAAATTTTTAACACTAACGTAATAGTTTTGACTCTTTTGGAATGAAAAAAATTAAAGTAGCTATAAATGTTTACAGAGTGCCGAAAATAGTGAGCAGTCTTCAGGAACTGCATGCATGAAGGATCTCTCAGTATTCCTTAGAACATCCGGCTCACGAAATCGTTCACAGGTGGCCGTACCAGTTCCACAGAAATCTCAGAGCCCTGGTGCAGCCACTTCTGTTCTCATGTTACAAAGAGGCAGGAAAGGAACTAGTGGGGTGGGGTGGTGAGCACACTAAAGCAATGGAGAAGCCAGGAGTAAGACTCTCGGAAGCAAGCTACCTGATCATGGTTCTACACAGGGCTTGCAAATTCAAATACAACTTCCAGAAATAATTGAGGTAATGGAGATTAAGTCAATAGATGGCTGGTAAGGGTGGGGGAATCAGCTTTCTTTAGGGGTGTGGTTCATGAGAGCTGCCCATGCTCCACCGAATGCACTTATGGTCAGCATCAATTGGACTCAGTGGGTTATTAAAAAAAAAAAAAAAAAAAAAACACATGAAGTTGGCAAGAGCACATAAGAGGGGGATTTAGGAAGAGTTGGAGGTAGGGAATGGATATGATTGAGATACATTGTACACATGTATAAAATTCTCAAGGAATAAACATAAAATATTACATTTTCTTTTTTGTTTGTTTGTTTGTTTGTTTTTGTTTTTCGAGACAGGGTTTCTCTGTGTAGTTTGTGTCTTTCCTGGATCTCGCGCTGTAGACCAGGCTGGCCTCGAACTCACAAAGATCCGCCTGCCCCTGCCTCCCGAGTGTTGGGATTAAAGGCGTGCACCACCACCACCCGGCTAAAATATTACATTTTCAAAAAGTAAAAAAATGCTGGGTATGCTGGTGCACATCTTTAATCCCAGTACTCGGGAGGCAGAGGCAGGAGTTTGAAGCCAACATGGTCTACAGATTGAGTTCCAGGACAGCCAAGTTACACAGTAAAAGTCTATCTCAAAAAAAAAAAAAAATTGTGAAAAAAGGGCTTGGGGTGGGGTATGGCTTGATGGGAGCATACCTGCCTGGCAGTGTGAGGCTCAGACTTCCCAATGCTGCACAAGAAAGAAGAGGGGGAAAAAAACCACAAAACCTTGTGCCAAAGTCCCATCACCATCTAATCTTTCAATATACCAAAAGAAACTGACATTTAGATTTCTGAATTAATGTTCCAACTAATTTTTCAGTATCCAAACTGTTCTATTGATGAACAGTGCAAACAAATGGAGCATCATCACTGGATGTTCACAGAGTTTGGGTAGAAATACCCTTCAGACCTGGGCCAGTTCCCATGCATTCAATTAGCCCTTTGGTCAACAGGACACTGGGCCCCTCTCAGATCCTTGGTCTCCTAAACAAAATAATTTTTGTTTTTGTTTTGTTTAGGCAGGATCTCATGAAGCCCAGACTGGCCTCCAACTTACAAAGTAGCTCAAACTGGCCTTGAACTACTGATCCTTCTGTCTCTGCCTTCCGTGTGCTAAGATTATAGGCATATGATATCATAGCAAGTACTACAGATAAAATAATGGAAAAACAGACACATGGCCTGGGGATGTGTCTCAGTCAGTACAATGCCTGCCTGAAAACAGACACAAAAGGGACCAGAAGTCAGGAAAGGTGGCTCACACTTGTAATCCCAGCACTTGGAATGGAGGTGGGAAAGTTCCTCAGTGATGTAGGCAGTTCTGAGACCTACCGCAAGAGACCAAATAAAGAATAAATAAATAACGGCTCATTCAGCAGTGAGGGGAAGGGTGTCGTGTGTACAAGTGTGTGTGAGTGTGTACCTCATGGGGCAGCTGTTCCTTCCACTTCCTCATTCTGTGCTCAGGTGAGCGCCACTTGTTTTTCACTGTGGCATTCCATGCTTATTCGGTTGTAAAGCATGACTTCCTCTCACAGGAGATCCCCAGTCTGGTCTGATATAGAACCCTGTTACTCTGTCCTTACAGGGTGCTCCTGACTACTGACAGGGTGGCCTGTAAAGGGTGTGACCGATCACCACCCGTGCCGTCTGCATGGAGTATGGCTGGCTCTTTATGCTGGGTGTGGTCAACATGGTGATGTAATGTTCCAGATGGTGTCTGGGAAATAGAGGAGTGCACAGGGTCTTTCTGCCCACTTCCTTCCTCACTAACGTTCATTCTCCCCTTGCTCATGGTATTTGAGAATATCTTAGTACCTAATTAAACCTATTCAGTTTATCGTTTTTTAATGTTAGAAATTATATTTTGCCATTTTAGCTAATTTTAAGTTAATTCAATGGAATTAATTATAGTCACAGTGGCGATGGTGTTTGACCATCGCCAATAGCTCTATTCCCAAAAACTTTCATGGCTCTAACAAAGGCCTTTTACCTCTCACATTTTAACTCCCAATCCCTGCCCACCCCCGAGCCCTTGTGACTTTGTTCCTTACAGTATAGAAGGATGCTATAGCTGTGCATTTAGTTTACTAAGCACATAGCAAGCAAAAGTAAAAAACAGATAGCAGGGGCAGACAGCAGCAGCAGAGCGATAGAAAAACATCAAATCAGGTGCTTAAACCACAAGCAGAGATGATTGAAGTAGCCTTACATTGTGAGAAAACGAAGACAACATCATCAAACTGGGTCCTTATAACATCTTGCAGAAATCAAGTGGAGAAGAAACCATCAAGCTGGAACTCCATCAGTGAGTTTCGGGACTTTCATTCCCATTGCAGGTATGGTTTTTGGTTTTTGTTGTTGTTGTTGCTGTTGTTTTTGTTCTTTGATTTTTCGAGATAGGGTTTCTCTGTGTAGTTTTGGTGCCTAATCTGGATCTCACTCTATAGACCAGGCTGGCCTCAAACTCACACACCTGGCTCTGCCTCCTGAGTCTTGCGGGCTGCAAGAATATATTATAGAGATTCAGCTGTGTATTAAAGCTATACTTTGACCGGCCAAGGGTCTGTCAAGAGGCAAGCCATTTATTATGAATATTTGGTGCTATCCAGCCTTTAATACTTCAGCTGTCTTCTGCTATGAAATTCTTGAGTGCCCAAACATTTCCAGACTTGCTGAAATCCTAGGTTACTAACTCCCCCTCTGAGCCTAGGAGACAAGCTGGCTAGAGACACATAGCTTTGCTTCTTGTGCAAATGAAGCTCTGACCATCACCTCACCTCGAGGCCTAGTGGCTCTCCAGAGCAATTGACTGAGAACAAAAGAGGTTTTTACATATCAAGGTGGAAGGTGGAACAACATTCCTGAGGAGGCAGAGAACAGTGTGCTTAGGGAAAGAAAGAGCAGGCATTTTCTGTAGAGACAAAACTGCAAAGCAAGAAAGAAGAGAGGAAGACAGGTTCTGTGGAGGGTGGCAGATCTGAGTGTTAAGAGTAGAGAGTAGTGAAAACAGAGGACAAAGATGGGGCTGGAAGCATAGGAGTTTAGTCGTTAGCAGGACTATGGGCTAGGGAACTGGACGGAACTAAAACTATGTAGACAGGATTTCACCCCAGAGAAATAGAGTAGACAGATAAAGAGCTTGGTATGTCTAGAGTTATTCCTGCCCTGAATGCCTGGTGGAGCTATAGCTGTACTGATAGAATTTTGTCTTAGAGGAATACAGTTAACAGACATAAGAACATAGTGTACGTAGATTTTTTTTCTCTCAGATATCCCACACCAGATGTAGTTAAATCCCCAGGACCCCTGGGTATTCTGTACCCAAGAGCTGGGATTAAAGGCATGCACCACCACCACCTGGCTTCAGGTATGCTTTTTAACTCTATCTTTCTACCTCTGTCTATGTGTGTGTGTGTGGGGGGGGGTGTCTGTGTCTGTGTCTGTCTGTCTGTGTCTGTCTGTCTCAGAATGTATCTGTGTGTGTGTGCATCTGTGTCTGTCTGTATGTCTGTCTGTCTGTCTATCTCTGTGTGTCTGTCTGTCTCTCTCTCAGTATGTGTGTATTTGTGTGTGTGTGTGTCTGTCTGTCTGTCTATCTGTGTAACTACACACATGCATGGCACAGCATGTGTGTGAAGGTCAGAGAACAACTTTGTGGAGTCAGTTCTCAGTTCTCTCCTCCGTGGGTTCTGGAGATCAAACTCAGATTTGCTGAGTGCTCTCCCTGGCCCCCCACCACAGACATGTTAGACCATGTGATCAACAACAGCAAGCGCTGTTGGTGGTGGTTTGCCTCCTTCCTGCTCTTGAGGACACACTATTTTAATACCTTTAGAGCTTGGTTATTTTCCTTTCTCCCTGGCACAGTAAGGAAAGGGACCTTTGGGGGACACTTGAAGTAAACACTCGCAGAGTCCACATTCAGTGAACTCAAACAGTGTACAGATATCACCAACACAATGTAGGTTACAAACCTCTAATCTGCTGCTTGCCTCTGGCTTGTGTGCTTTGGACACTTGCCGTAAACAGAGTGCAGAGAGATTTAACCCTTTCCTTTTTGGGTGCAGCTTATTTCACTTAGAAAATACTTTCAAGGTTTATTCTTGTTGTAGTATATATAAGAACTCCCATTCTTTTTTATGATGAAGTATCCCATATGTGTGAATACCACCTCGTGTTTGTTTATTCATTCATCTGTTGATGGACACTTGGGTTTTCTCCACTGTTTGGATATTGCAGGTGATGCTGGGAACATTTGCATTTTAGTCATTTTAAGTCTCTGGTCCTTTTTGTTCTTTTGAGTACATATCTAGAAGTAGAATTATTGGGCAACATGATGATTATGTACTTAGCAACCAAACCACTTTCCACAGTGACGACATCATCTCACAAACACATCTGCGATGTGTGTAGACAGATCTTTTTATTTGTTTTTTACTTATTGTTTTCTTGAGACAGGGTCTCGTGTTGTTAATCCCGCCGGTCAAGAATAAGACCACTACCACAATTTAAAGTCAAATCTGAAGCAAGCTTTAACTAAATATTGGCTAGGTTGATATACCCTGGCCAGATCCACACCAGGGTTCCCGGGGAAATGGCCCGGAGGCACAGGCTTGCAAGGGCTTAAAAAGGCAAAACCCATAATTCACCACATTTCCCATCAGATCGAACCGGGGCACACATATATCTTGACGTATTCCCTGCCCCTGCCTACTGAAAAAGTACTTGGTATCTGCTGTCAGCTGCTAACTTTTATAGGGAAATGAAAACATATGGCTGGTTATCCCCCATAAACTATAGCCTTCAGAATTTCAGGAAGTATTTGTCCTTGGGCAAGGGGCTCCTACGGCAGAAGCGTTTTTGTTTCATGGATCTCTTAGGCATAGTAAAAAACTTGAAACTTAACTTTGGCTTAGCTAGGCTGGATTTAAACTTCTGATTCTCCCACCCTACCCCCCAAGTGCTGGGATTGCAGGCAAGAGTCACCCACCACACCTGGCAATTCCTCATGTTTTAAATAAATAAACCAAGAGGGAACCCAGTTAGATAATTCGACCTTATCCCCAGATGGTCAGTGATGTAGCAGACAGCAGATATCAAGAACCTTTGTCAAACTCTGGGTCAAATGCTGACTGTGGTGCCTGTTAGCATACAAAAAAACAAACAAAAACCCCACTAGCCACCAGGCCCCACTCAGTACCTATGGCTCCCCTCAGCCCCTCCCACCCCACCCCCTACCCTAAACCTCTCCAGTCCAGGGGCTTCTTCCCTTCCCTGCACAGCCCTGCCATTTGCTCTTTTTGCCCCTGGCTGTTTCTCTTGGGGGGGCTCTCTCTTGGCCCTCTCCTCTCTTTGTCTCCCCTCTCCTGCTCTCATGGACTGGTTCACTCTGGACTCTCCCAGATGCCTCTGGCTGTACTCTCTTTGATATCTACAACAAAACCCTTTTGTTCGGCCAAGACTGGGAGTGGTCAAGTTCTCCTGAATTCATTCACCTTGGTACCAAGGACGAGTCCTAGAAAAGCATGCAGACGTTGAATTCTCCTTCCTCTCTACTTAGAGCACTTGTCTTGTGACAATCCCTTGCGGTGCTGTGTTTTGACTCCCTGTCTGTGGAAGATGCATTGTCTATCCAAACATGAGAGCTTCAAGAACAGGCTAGTCATAATTCTGTCCTGTTTCTTCTTCCGCACTCCTTGTGGGTATTAGTTATTTGTGCTGTTACCCTGCAAGGAAACGTCAGGAAACACGACAGAATCCGGTAATAAGAGTTTATTGAGAGGAAAGGGACAGACAGTGCCCAGGCCTTGAGGAAACAAATGTACAAAGAGGGAGAGAAAGAGAAAGAGAGGACTGGGGAACATGGCGCCGGCTTTTAAAGGCGGGGCGTGCACAGGTCGACTTCATTAATCCATGCATGCGCGTAGATCACATGGTTACGTTGCACGCTTACTTAAGCATGCAAAGTCACGGATCCTGGTCACGCGAGACGCCTTGACCTGGAAATGGCTATCTTGACCTGGAACTGGCTAGGTGGAAGTGTCCAGGTCCGCTGGGCGTCCTGGTTACGAGATACCCTGACCCGGAAATGACTATCCTGACCTGGAACTGGCTAGGTGGAAGTGTCCGCTGGGCATATGCAAACACGCCCGAACGTGGGGGCGAGTTGTGAACCCTTCAGTGGGGCTGCAGTGTCCTAGCACCCTAGTTTGCTTTCTGTTGATGACAGAAAGGGACGGTGGGCGTGAGGGGGTGGGGCGCATGACACAGGACACAACACAGAGTGTGCCTGGCTTCCAGGTTACAGCCTCTAAAGCAAAACCCAGGGAAGAACCCACGTCAGGAGCTGAAGCAGAGGCTGTGATGAAGGCTGCTCACTGGCTTGCTCGCTTGCTTTCTTCTTGGTTGTGAGCCATCTCCTCATCTCTCAGCCTGCTTCCTTACACAGGCCAGGACGCCTGCCCAGACACCACCCGCCATGAGTAGGTCCCACCACATCAATCACTAATCAAGAAAATGCCCCCAGGGACTTGGCTAGAGGCCAAGCTGATGGAGGCATCTCCTCAGTTGAGGGTCCCCCTTCAGTTTGTGTCGAGTTGATGAACAGGAAGGGGCATGGGCAGTAAGTGCTCAGCAAAGAACTTCAAGATAGTTTCCCCGACTTCATGTCACAGAGCCTGGGGAGCTGGGTCTCGGACAGCTTCAGTTTCCAAGAAACATGATTCAGGGCCAGGCAGACAGCTAAGTGATTCAGAACACTGGCTGTGCAAGCCTGCTAGCCTGAGCTCCACCCCCAGAACCCATGTAAAAAGCTTGATACAGCGCACACATTTGTAATCCTAGCACCTACCGTGAGGTGGGCAGAACTAAGCCGGAAAAGTTGTCCTCTGACCTTCACACAGGTGTGGTATGGATTCACACAGATGTATACATGTGTGCACACACACATACATACACACATACTCTAAATAAATAATTTATTTTTAAAAAGAGAAAGAAAGAAGAGAAACTTGGTTCAGAAATCAAAAATATCTTAAAAGTCATTTGAGGGGCACAGAGATGGCTCAGCAGTTAAGAACACATATTGCTCTTCCAGAGGACCCTATTTTAATTCCCAGCTCCCACATCAGGTGGCTCACAATCACCTGTAACTCCACCTCCAGGATATCTGGCATCCTCTTCTGGCCTCTACAGACATCTGCACACACTTGCATACACATAAAGACCTACACACACACATAAGTAAAAATAAAAATAAATCTTTAAAAAGTCATGTGAGGTCTAGGCTCAGTGGGTGAGAACACTTGGACCAGGATGAATTCGGTTCTCCAGGCCCCAGGTGGATGTGCTGGGGGCACACTGACGGAGGTAAGAAGCCCCACCCACTCTCCGTGGCACTGTGCAGTAGAGGCAGTCCCGGACTATGAGTCGAGAACTCTAACAGAGCAGCTTCCTGGTTGTGCTAGCAACTGCTTCAAGCTCTTGACCTTGCCCTTGCTGCCATGGTGGACTTTGCATTTGAACTGTGGGCCATAATAAACCCTTTCTCCCTTAGGTGGTTTTAGTCAGGTGTCTTATCACAGCAAATGGAAAAGAAATTAAGATTCTATGTAATAAACACACTGTGGGATATGATGCACAGTCCGAGAGCTGGTATCAGTAATTGAGATCGGAATAGAAAAAGCCCTATATTTGCCCTTACCAACTGTCTGAGTCACTGTGCTGTCCTGTGAGGACAGCACAACCAAAGCAATTCTTACAAAGGAAGCATTTAACTGGGGGCTGGCTTACAGCTTCAGAGTCTTAGTCCATTACCATCAGGGTGGAGAGCATGGCAGCATGCAGACAGGCACTGGATCAGTATCTGAGATCTTTACACCCTGGTCCACAGGCAGAGAGGAAAGGAGAGGAGAGGAGGGAAGAGGATGGGAGGGGAGAGGAAGAGAGAGAAAGAGAGAGAGACTGGGCCTAGCTTGGGCTTTCGAAACCTCAAAGCCCACTCTCAGTGACACACCTCCTCCAAGGCCACACCCACTCCAATAAAGCCACACCTCCTAATTCTTCCCTGACAGCTCATCAACTGGAGACCAAGCATGCAAATATACAAGGGCCTATGGGGGTCATTCCTATTCAATCCACCACACACACCAGCTCTCAAGAGAAGTCAAGACTACTTGGCAATTTGTAGCCAGTGAAATGAACATAGCTTATGAATTTATTGTAATTCAATAAATTCTGACATTGTAGAAATAAATACACAAGGGGCTGGAGAGATGACTCAGTGGTTAAGAGCACTGGCTGCTCTTCCAGAGGACCTGGGTTCAATTACCAGCACCCACATGGCAGCTCATACCTGTCTGTAACTCTAGTTCCAGGGCACCTGACACCCTCACGAAGACAAAAATGCAGGCAAAACACCAATGCACAAAAAATAAAAATAAGTAAATCATCAATTTAAAAAAAAAAAGGAAGAAAGAAAAACAAACATGTCCGTCTATTTTTCTGACATGTTTGTGACAATAATAGAGATTTTAAGGGAAAAACCTGGGCTCCTTAGCTCTCCCTTGCATGAAGATGTAAATAATGATTACATCTCAGGAGGTGGTAGGCTAGAAGCCTTCAATGCCTCTGGAGCTAAAGTAACAGGCAGTTGCGAGCTGCCCCACGTGGGAACTAGCAGAACTGGATCCTTTGCAAGAACAGTAAGTACATGCTCTTAACCAGAGCCCCTGCTCGCCTGCTTCCCTAAGGGTGTGGCTCTCCCTCTTGGTCTCCATCACCCCTGACAACTGCTGAGCTTCAAAGCTTGCCCACCCTGTAGTTTTTCTCTCAGACTCTGAGAAAATTGTTCCTAAAGCTTCCCCCTGAGTCCAGTTCTAAGTTATCTTGTTAATAAGTCTAGGCACCCTAAGAGGGAACCTCAGTTTTCCCCCAGGACAATACTGCACATCTGAATGCACACTAAACGGGGGCCTTTATAACAGATCCATAAATGTCAGAAGGATTGACATTTATAAATAGAATTGCAAAAGGATACAGGATCTAGAGCTAACATTGGGATGCCCCAGCACAAAGAGGCCTACTTAATTTCTCTCCCTCAGCCACCATATCCAAAATTGAATTTACTTTCAATATATACCCTAAATACATTGCTGCCATTCTCACTACTTCCCTTCTAGCTCAAACTCCCACACATCCTCCTGTGAAGGTTCATTTTTACTGTCCACTGGACTTAGCATCACCATGGAAACACTCCTCCTGGCATGTATGTGAGGGTGTTTCCAGAGAGGTTTAACTGAGGGAAGGCCCACTCTGAATGTGGGTTTCCCCATTCCATGAGCTTGGGTACCACACTAAATAATGCTGTTTGCCCACGCTCATCTACCTCTGCTTTCTGCTGGCGCCATGTGACCAGCTGACTCAGGCACCTGTGACCGTGACTTCCCTGCTGTGATGATGGCATCCTCAAACTGTGAGCCATAAGTCCCTCCTTGGTGAAGTTGCTTCTGTCAGTGATTTTCTCACAAATGAGAAAAGTAAGCAGTCTGCCTCTTAGTCACTCCACAGGCTGGGCATGGTGGTGCATGCCTATAATCCCAGGAGCTGAGCAGAAGGTTGCATGGCTCTGAGGCCAGCCTGGGCTATACAGAGTATCAAACCACCTAGGTTATAGAGGCAGACTCTGTTGTTTGGTTTGGTTTTGTTTTAAGCAAAATGAAATAAGACTAAATAATAATAAGTCATAACTCACTAATTCTTTTTTTATCTTTTTTTTATTTTATTATACAATACACTTCAGTTCTACATATCAGCCACGGATTCCCTTGTTCTCCCCCCTCCCGCCCCAACTCACTAATTCTTGAGTCACTTGCCATAGTTTTCTTTCTTTCTTTCCTCCTTTCTTTCTCTTTTTTGTTTTGTTTTGTTTCTTTGTTGTTTTTTTGATACAGGTTTTCTCTATGTAGCCTTGTCTGTCCTGAAACTTGCTCTTAGACCAGGCTGGCCTCCAACTCACAGAGATCCAACTGTCTCTGCCTCCCGAGTGCTGGGACTAAAGGTGCACCACCACCACCCGACACCAGACTTCTTTTAAATGTTTGCAGGGCTAGATCCGGGTCCATGCGCTTCACCAGTGCTGACTAAGCCCCAACCACAGAGCCACACTCCCAGGCCCCATATCATTTTTCTAAATATTTCAGTTCCTCGTGTGAAAATTCCCAAGACCCAAGACGCTTGCTGCCCTTAGTCAGTAATTCCCAGACATGCAGGCTTTCCTTCTCCCCACATAGCTGGTACACTGTAGTGAGCCAGGTTTCTCTCAAGGACTCAGTCTTCCTATAGCCGAAGTTCCTAACCATTTACTCTAAAGTGCCTACTGCTTCTCCAACACATCACGGTTGTTATTTTTAGTATGTGTATGTGGTTCTTTTCAGCTGCTCAAACTTTTGTTGAGCAGATAGCGCACCCTACTCACCATTTATGGCCCAAACGAGTGCATGAGGTGCTGAGCAGGAACAAAGTCTCTAGCAGCTTCATCTCCTCTTTCAGAAACTTCCACAATAGTTATTTTATCTTTTCCTGTCACCTGAAACACTTGTTTCTGAAACCCTAGCTGTGAAAAATGTTCATGTAAGGAAGAATTGGGGCAGAAAAAAGAATTTGGGACACGAGAAAGAAAAGCAGGCCCTGACCCAGGAAACCAGAGAAGCACAGCAACGGCAGCCCAAGGCCCTCTCCATCCTTCATCCCACTGCAGGCCCTAGGACTCTCACCAGAAACTCCTGTACCACGCCCCCAGACCTTAGCACAACTGACTCCATGATGGAAGTGCCTGCCATTCAGGCTGTAAAACTCAGCACATACGCAGCACCACCTGCCAAAACTAAAACAAAGGCCTAATCCATCAAAGTCCATGTAGTTCTGGGAAGTCTCTAAATGTACTAACCTTGCTTTTTGGCTTCTGTAGTTCCCCTTTGGCTAATTGTTCTTATTAACTGAAGTATGTCAATCCAAAATGTGGGGTTTTTTTGTTTTTGGGTTTTTTTTTTTTTTCTTAAAAGCTTACCTTGAGAAAGGCTTGGGGCTAAACTGGGATCCCAAACATGAAATATAGTTGCTGGCCAGTTATAAAGACTTTCTGTTGGATTAAACCTGTGCCCAAGTTCTTTGGTGAACACCCCACAACACTCCACTCATGGAGAAAGGACACATTCTGAACCTTTACTCAGCACTAGTGGGCCTGGGTTTCACCTTGTCAGATTATAATTCCACTTCAGGCATCTCGGGAGCCTCCTCACTTAGCTCACTTATCAAAAGAGATGTAAAAGGGGCCTACAATATGACTGAGCGAGCAAAGACCCTTGCCACTAACCCGATGACTCCCCAGGACCCACACGATGGAAGGAAAGAAATGACTCCCGCAAGTTCTCTATGACCTCCATGCTGAGGCATGCTTGTGTCCACATACAGAAATACGTACAACACACACACACACACACACACACACACACACACACACACACACAAGTAAACAAAGCATAATAAAATGTTTTAAAAGAGAGAAAATGGGGAAAGGGTTTCTTAGCAACCTTTAGAGATGTAACTTGGGGGCCACTGAAATAGATAATGCTGAGACAATTCATTGTGACTCTCTCTTAAGGCGCCTGTACCCACACTGGGGTACATCTTGCTCTTTTCCTAAATGCCTCTCCTTCCCGAACCCCCATAAGATCTCCAACTTTTTTCATCTCATTGACTAGAACTGAAATTCTTTTCTATATCAAAGCCACAAATCCTGGCCTGGGATGAGGTAACACAGGCCGCTGGGGAGAGTGCTGGCAGCATGAAGCCACCTCTCTGCCCTCACTGACAGAATGACACAAGGCCTTTTGATTAACTCCACATGTAGAGCTGAAGAAACAAGAATCCCTAAGGACAGACTAGATAGTAAGATAGAAAACTGAACTGGTCCCTGGGGTGGTGATAACTAGGGACTTAACAGTAGAAAGTCCCTAGGGCTTTTCCCACAACCACCCAAAACTTGGAAGTCTCTTCCCCTGCTAAGACAACTTCATTCTGACTAGAACACACCCTGAAAACACCCAAGGATGACCTTTGGGGCAGTAAATTCTCTGCATTCAGACACAGATTCCCCACATTTTTTCTGTTCCAGTGCCAGGGACCAAATCTAGCATCTAATATGATGGTTAGTGTCCATGTCAATGTAACAATCTAAAATCACCTAGGAGATGGATGTGTGGGAGATTCTAAATTGTGGTGGGAAGACCCATACTATTTTAAATATTTATTTCTGTGTCTGGGTGCTTTGTCTGCATGCATGCCTGTGCCCTGCCTACATCCCTGCTGCTCCGTGAGGCTTTCCGTCCCCTGGGACTGGAGTTGCAGACACTTGTGTACTGACATAGGGGTGCTGGAAATTGGACTGGTCCTCTTGAAGAGCAGCCAGTGCCCTTAACCACTGAACAATCTCTCCAGCTCCAGGAAGACCCATCATAATTGTGGGTGGGACAAGTCACTGGCCAGGGTTCCTGCACTGTATAATCCTGTAACGTGGAGAACGTGAACTGGCTGCAAGTATTCACTCCGTTTGTCTCTCTTCTCTTGGTCTGCAGATACATGTGACCAGCGGCCTCACATTCCTGCTGTTGTGACTCCCTCTGCCAGTGTCGATTGTGACCTGAAACCATGAGCAAACAGCGAGGTCTGTTTCCGGGAAGCGGCCTTTGTCCAGTATTTAATCCCAGCACCAGAAGGGGGACCACAGTAGGTGGACACCGACCACAGCCGCCTTTGTCCAGACACTTGTCCCCTCCAACTGTCTGTCAGGCTGTTGAAAGTGTGGACTCCAGAGAGTGAAAACATCTCCAGAGTCCCATGCTGGGGCAAGGGGAAGACTGGAGCCTCCGTGACTGCAAAGGAGAGTCCACACAGTTCTGATTACTAAAATGAGCATATGTCTTTTTCCCGGCTTTTATTCACCTCTTCTAGAAAATTGTAATAGTGCTACAGAAAATGCAGACAAACACCAGAACTCTCCTTCACTCTGATTTGGTCAAAGTGTAAATAAATCCATCCTCCTTTAATTTTTATTTGTGTGGTGTGTGTGTCTGTGTGTGTCCGGGTGTGTGTGCACAGGGATGCATGCTCCACTCAGAATGTGTGTGGCTGTCAATGCAGGTTCCAGGATCCCAACCCGAGTCTTTAGGATTGTACAGCAAGTGCTCTCAACCGCTGAGCCTCTAGAGAGCCCTTCCATTTTCCTTCATCCATATGCTTCCCAGCTTAAGAAGTGGTGGAGTAGTGATCTAAGATCCCCTATAACACTACCCCTGAGCAGAGCTCCATAGTCCTCCCTTTTTAAGAAGTCATCCCTTTAGAACTTGAATCCACTCAGAACTTTTTTTTTTCCTCACTTATTTTTGTGTGTTTGAAACAGGGTCTTGCTAAGTCTCCCTGGCTAGCTGGGACTTACTGTGTAGATCAAACTGGCCTCAAACATGCCGCCGTCTTCTCGCATCTGTCTTCACTGCCCTGGAACTGCAGTCAGGGACACTATGTGCGGCTTCCGGATTAGAAGTGGAAAGTCCAAATGGGTAGGCTTTTATTTTTGCTTATTTTTGATTTGTCTTTGTTTTTAGCTCATTTTATTTTCCCTTTTACTCCTGTCCCTCTAGAGTCTTATACAATGTCAGACACAAAAGATATGCAATTCTTTTTGGTTGATTAACTATATGCCAATTGGCTGCAATTTTCACCCTGAGGAAGACTGAACTAAAAGATGAGAAGGTGTAAGGAAAACAGGGATTCTAGAACGCAGAGGGGAGAGATGGGTAAGCGGGCTTCCATTGTAAGACTCAGAGTTTATCGTGGCTGTCCGTGCACTAAAATGGAAGCTGACAGGCACTTGGCAGAGACATGGAAATGGACACAGGCCAATTTACAGCCTTTTGTTAAATCTTTCCACAGCTTTGCCTAATTTATAGCCATCACAGTCTCAAAGCCTGATGGATTCTGATTCCTTCATCATGCAAATATTAATTTATCAAAAAGTCTTATTGGCTTGTAGCTATGAGGTAATTATCCAGAGAATGCAGATCAGATGGGTCCTCCTCTAGCATCTGCTCCATTATTTATCTATCTCTCATGTAGGCTGGCTAGCTTCAAACTATGTAGCCAAGGGTAGCTTTGAACATCTATACCTCCTGAGTGCTGTGATTACAGGCCTGCAGACCTCAAATCCAGCACCTGTTTCTTTTTAAATAAAAACTTACCATGGTGAATTTTTAAGTAAGTATGATGGTTAGTCTTCATTGCCAACTGGACTTAGAACCACTTAGGAGGTACACCTCTAGGCATGTCTACTGAGGGTGTTTCCTGAGAGGTTTAAAGAAGGAGGGCAGACCCATCCTGAAGAGTGGCACCATCCCTTGGGCTGAGATCCTAGACTGAATCAAAGTTAAAAGGGGCAAGAATGTGGGTTCTGCCTCCTGACTGAGGACATGTGGCCTCCCTAGCTTTAGACTGTGCCCCTGGAGCTGTGGGCCAAAGTACAGCCTTCTTACGTTTGCTTTCATTCAGTGCTTTGTCACTGGGACAAGTACGAAGACAGCAAGTTCTGCTGGGACAACACGAAATTTTGTGTCTTTTGTACGATCATCACAAGAGCAGTCTCTGCCGTTCCTGCATGGAAAGCAATTCACATCTGGTCCTTCGGGAATATTTTAGTGTTTATTGTGATTTTTTACATTTTTCTTGATGATTGGGGTATGAATATGCAGGTCACAGGACAACTTTGTAGACCTGGTTCTTTCATTCCACTTTTTTATAAGGGATGTTGTTAATCAAAATCCTCTTGGATACTTGTACAAATATTTATTAGAATTATGAGTGTCAGAAAACAAAGATTCACTGCTATTATAGTATAATATATATTATTTTACATATATATATACTATCATAGTATAACAGTATAACCTAATATATAATTTGAATAATAAAATGCCCCCCCACTCTCTCGCTCTCTCTTTGTTTTTTGTTCTTTCGAGACAGGGTTTCTCTGTGTAGCCCTGGGTGTCCTGGAACCAGTTGTATGGCCCAGGCTGGCCTCAAACTCACAGAGATCCGCCTGCCTCTGTCTCCTGAGTGCTGAGATTAAAGGCATGCGCCACACTGCTCTGATTCCCTTTTATGTTTAAATAGAACAAATTCACACCCAGTAGCATGCTTATTGAAAACAATGAAATGTTTCATTAATTAAAAAGATATCAAGAAAGTGAGATGGGCCTTGGCAGCGCACGCCTTTAATCCCAGCACTCGGGAGGCAGAGCCAGGTGGATCTCTGTGAGTTCGAGGCCAGCCTGGTCTACAGAGTGAGATCCAGGACAGGCACTAAAAACTACACAGAGAAACCCTGTCTTGGAACAAAAACAAAAACAAAAATCAAGAAAGTAATGTATATGAAATCATTATTTTTGAGAATTTCCTGTAACTATAGCCTATATTTTTACATTTATTAATGATTAAAATACTAGACTTTCATGGTTATAAAGTAAATCAGAATGTAGGTGTGATGGACATGAATTTGCCAGGTTCCCTTTCCACCTTCTTTATAACTAGAAACCAAGTACTTTGTATGTATGTATGTATGTATGTATGTATGTATAGTATACGTGTACATGTGAAAGTTGTGTGCACATGCTGTGGAGACCAGATGTTATGTATCTTCCTCTATGGATTTCTACTATCTAGTTACTTAGTTATTTTGAGACAGTGTCCCTCTGAACCAGAAACATACCGGGTGTCTAGCCAGCAAGCTGTGGGGAACCACCTGTCTCTGCCCCTGCTAGCACTAGGGTTAGAGGCATCTGTCACTACGCCCAGTTTTTACATGAGTGTTGAGCATTTGAATTCAGGCCTCATGCTTGCACAGTAGACACTCACTGACGGAGACATCTCTCCAACCCCAACTCACTTTTAACCTCCTCATTGGGGCCCATCAGTGTCTATCATGCCACTGGACTAAAGTTAGTTTACTAAATTAGCTTACTAGTATATACAATAATCTACCTTAAAATCCTGTACCTATCCATTCCCCTTTTTCTTTTCTTAAGGAGAATAACAAGTCTAATCTTTTGTTCCACCCCCAACCCTATAACCCTCGTCCACAATCCTGAGAAACATGAAACCTTTGAGAGAGGGGGTGTCGTCGTCTTAGAATTGCTTCCTGCTGTTTTACTAGTAAACTAATTTAGTAAAATATCAGCCTTAACTAATGTGCATGCTTATGGATTCTTGTATATTGATACAAATGTAAACTATTTTTATATTCCTATTTAAGATAATTAGTATAGCCAGGCAGCGGTGGTGGCACATGCCTTTAATCCCAGTACTCGGGAGGCAGAGCCAGGTGGATCTCTGTGAGTTCGAGGCCAGCCTGGTCTACAGAGTGAGTTCCAGGACAGGCACCAAAACTACAAAGAAAATCCCTGTCTCGAAAAACAAAACAAAAAACAAAAAAAAAAAACTAAAACAAAAAAAGATAATTAGTATATTGATACAAATACAAAACTATATTTCTTGTATTGTACATATATTTTTACTCCTATTTAAAATATCTTGTATATTGATACGAATGTAATATTATGTTTATCATACTGTATATATGTTCTACCTATGTTTGGGATATTTTGCATATTGATACATATCAAGGATATTGTTGTCATATTGCATATTGCACTATACATTTCTACCTTTGTTTAAGATATTTTGTGTATTGTCACAATTTTGAGGTCATTGTCCTTTTACTGTACATTTGCTTACAGACTGTTTACCTTGTTTACATGAAGCCTTAGTCCTTAGGTTATTTCGGTAGATAAGACTTACAGATTTATAGTCACCCATGCTTGTCATTTCTATAGTTACATTAGTTAGGTTGTCCAGATTTACAGATACATACGTCAGATGGACAAGTAATCTTCAAACACTTCATAGACCTAGAGAATATGGCATTTAAATAACTTAGAATTCTGTTGACATGAGACATGATTGCTCCTGGCAGCACCAATCTGATCCCAGGAGAATGTTGGGCTTTTAAGACATTTGGTTTGGAAGTTTGTCTTCTTCCTGGCATAACGGCCTGCTGGGCAAAGAACTGCCCTTGCCTCGACTGCTGACAGTACAAATGCTGTCCTTTCTGGATGAGCGGGACACAAGGAAAGGTGACTACTGAACTCTGCCAAGACGGGGTAAGATGGCCTTTCAAAATTCCTGCTTCTGAAAATGGTCTGACAGATATTCTAGGCCTGTAATCAAATTGGCTGCCCCAAAGGTGCTGAGAATCTTTAGGTGACTGTCCAGGCTGCCAGCTGCCGCTGTCTATTCTTGAGAGATTTTTGAAAATTGCTTGCGTGCATTTACTGTTTCTCAGGTATTATTATATTCCTTCTCAGGTCTTTGATACAGTTACAATCTTCTCGTATCTTAGCTAGAACATATTATGTACTAGATTCAGATTCTTCAGGATAGGACAGCTTTTGGAATAATCTCTCTAGCATACCATTTACCTGTGTTCTGGACATCTCTGTATTTTATTTAGTATGTGCCTCTTGTTTGATGTTGTTCTTGTTGGTTGTAATTCCATTTGTTTATGTCATTACCCTTGATTTCTCCTGGACATATAATAATCATTCCTATTGTATATAGTTTTGTGTTCGGTTAGAACCTTCTTGTTTAGACAAAAGGGGGAGATGTAATGGGAGCTGTTTGAGCCACGCCCTGAAGCACCACCCCTAGTGAGGTAGCAGGTCGCTGTTACACCTGCCTATGACCTTGAGGTACATGCCCCTGGGGTATGGCCGCCATGGGACCCTTAAGACCTGGGGTGCACGTATGCTCTATCTCTTTGCTACCTCGTAGTTTTAGATGCTGAGATCTTGGACCAGGCAGATCAAAGTGGGACAGGTTTATTGAGTTAGGGTCTGATGTAGTCCAGGCTGGCCTCAAACTTGCTAAAAGCTGAAGATGACCATGTATTCCCAATCCTCCTTCAGCCTCCCAAGTGATGGGATCACAGGACTGTGCCTCCATTCCTGGCTGCTGGTTTGGTTGAGACAGGGTCTCACTATATATCCAGCTCAGCCTGACCTGGAACTCACTATATAGCTCAGATTGCTTTGAACTTGCAGCAATCCTCCTGCCTCTGTCTGCTAAGGGCTGGGACTACAGGCCTGTGCTGCTACACCAGCTAGGGGCCTGTTTGAAGACATAGGGTAGACTGCTTCAGTCCTCTTGAAACATTTCCTCTGCCACAATAACAAGAGTGGCATCAGTCTGCGGTGAAACAACTACTAGACAGACAGGCTTGCCGAAAGTACTTTTTGGATAAGATTCTGGTGGCTTCTGTGCAAGCTTGTGGTCCTGGCAATCTTTTGTGATGATTTCTATCAAGTATTTCCTTAGTATAAGTATTTTTCCTTTGTAACTTTTCAGATTTATTTTTTGGTAAGGTTAACATGACTCCATTTTGATCCTGACACTCTTCACATTTCTGTTACAGGAAGATGAGCAAAGACAGAGTTGTTGACACCCTGGTATGTCTAGAGAACTTTTGCTGATTTGGTCACAATGAGCTATCACTAAACAAAGCAAACACCAATGATTCCATCACCTGGGAGGCTGAGGCAGGAGGATTGCCATGCATTGGAAGACATTTTGGACTATATAGTGAGACCCTGCCTAAAAATGAAACAAATCATCCATTCATATCATGGTATGGGGATCAGGCAACAGACATTCTGGGGGAGCCTCCATCAAGGTCAGTCCCGGGAGTAATTGTCAAGTAGACATCTTGTCTTCACATTGTCTTTATCCATTCTTGTTGCTGTAACAAAGTACCTTAGACGGATTAATTTATACATAACAGAAACTTGGCACAGTTCTGGAGGCTGGGAAGTCCAAGGCAAAGCCAGCAACTGATTTGGTGTCTGTTCAGGACCCTTGGTCTCATAGACTATTTTTTACTGTTTCTTCGTAGTAGCAGGAATGGGGATGGGGTGTGTGTGTGGAAATTTCCCTCAGGCCACTTTCATGAGGCACTAATTTTATTGTTCAGAGCTCTGTTCTTCTGACCCAGTCACCTCCCCAATGCCCAACACTTTTATATCACCACCCTGGGCACTGCATTTCAACATTCGGAGTCGGGGCAAACATCCATTCTACAGAACATTCCTTCCTAGTCCATGTCTGGAGGCACTTGTTAGTCCCATGGCCAGATTCTTCAGAAACAGAACCACCAAATCCTAAACGTACAACCGTTTTTTGTTTTTTGTTTTTTGTTTTAAGCCTGTGGTAGATGCCGGTATTTTCGGGTTGGCTGATTGCAACCTCGGATGTAAGTCTTGTGAATGTAGAACAGATCAACCAGTTAATCCATGATCAAGACACATCTATAACCGATAAGCTTTGTTGGAGGTAAGAAAGTATTTCTCATAACCATGTTTTTAGCTTATCTTCAAAGTGCCCTGGAACAGGTGTGAGAGAGCTGCATTGCCCTGGATCTGTCTTCGACATTAGTTAAGGAGTCTACACCAGTCACATAGCATTTTAGAGTTCTGAGTGGAGTCAAAATGCAGTCTTTGGGAGCATTGGCTCTAGGGGCTTAAGAGGGATTTTTGTCAAAAAAGTAGATCACAACATCCTGTCCTGAGACAGGTCAGCGGACTCCATGCAGAGAGGGTCCGAGGTTATAGATGCAAAGTTCCCAACAGTTCTGCGAGCCGCATCGCCCACTCTAGTTGTTTCCGCACATATGCGGAAAAAGGGAGGCGCAACTGGAGTATGAAGATCGTGATATTTGCTTTGGAACTTGAGTTTGTCAGCTCTTCCTACACTCCTCTGAGGGGCTCCCTCTGCAGTCATCCAGCCTGCGACTTCCTTTCTCGCTACTAGCCGCACACGCCCCAATCCTCACCC
>CABHPP010121125.1:0-27759 GCA_902168425.1 Peromyscus attwateri | reverse complement strand
AAAGATTTATTTATTTATTTATTATGTATACAGCATATGTGACTGCAGGCCAGAAGAGGGCACCAGATCTCATTACAGATGGTTGTGAGCCACCATGTGGTTGCTGGGAACTGAACTCAGGACCTCTGGAAGAGCAGTCAGTGCTCTTAACCACTGAGCCATCTCTCCAGCCCGAGGAATCTTTTTATCCAGCTTGTGAATGAAGGCCCTTCTGGGTGATGACAGCAATGAGTTTTTTCCCAGCCTTCAGATTCACGGCACCTTTCTCCCTCATCCCACCCAGAAGTCCATCCCATTGACACACCTCATTGAACCTGACATGTTATACAATGGACAAGATCATGTTGAATTCCACACCCATCCACCCCTGCCCCAATAGCACACCTCCTGCTGACCAGTTGCAATTTCCCCTCCTTGGAAACTCTACTTAGTGTTACAAAAAAAAAAAAAAACAACAACAACAACAACAAAAAACAAAAAACAACAACAACAACAAAAAAAGATCTGAAGGCAGATTGCAGATACCAGGCTTTTCCTTTGACCTTTAAATCAAATGCAGAATTTCACAGGGCAGCATGCCTTCCAGCAAAAATCATCAGCTTAATAAAGAGAAAATTTTCTGCAATAAATTTCTACTGTTCACCAAGAAAGGTAAGCTTTACTGACTGCTCAAAAGTTCCCACCAAAGGGCTTAAGATGCTGGTGTGAAATAAAAAAACCAAGCACCGTTAGACATAGGAACCACAGTTAGTGACCAGAGGGGCGGCTGAGCGGAGCAAATACAATGAGGGAAGACTAGCACACCAAGAAAGCGGAAACTGGAGAGGGGAAATGCATGACAGGAGCACAGAGAGGTACTTCCAAGAAATGAGAAAGGAGAATAAAGAGACATGAGAAAAAGACATTCGCTTTGGTCTGGCTCTACCAGGGAACTCGGAATCGTTAGTGCTGAGGCCTTCCCACTGAGGGATGCATGGGATCAGCCTTGGGGGTGAAGAGCTGTGGCTACACTCTCCTCCCGGCCGGGTCTCTGTGTGTGCTGGTTACAACACAAACTGACCAGGTAAGTAGATGCTGAGCACGGGCTAAGCAAATTCAACCCACATGTACAGCTCTTCATATTTCCATGTTGGAGCCAGGGGCTCGTGTAGCCCAGGCTAGCTTCAAACTTGCTAGGTAGCCAGAGCTGACCTTAAACTCCTAATCCTCCTTCCTCCACCTCCCAAGTGCAGGGATTACAAGAGCCCATGCCTGTTTGTGAGGTACAGTGGGGTGGAGAAGGGGGCAGGGCTTCCTGCATGCCAGGAAAGCATTCCACCAACTGAAATCCATCTGCAGCCCCTCTTTTTTTTTTTTTTTTTTTTTTTTTTCCTATTATCAGGGAAAAACCCAGTGAATCCATTAACAGAGGACAACTGTGTCTTCAGGACACATACACACCTGCTCACAAAGGAACTTGTAACAATCAGGAGAATAGCCAACAGAAACACAATGGAACACCTCTCACTCTCACACAGCTGAATGCTCTGAGATCTCTTTATCCCCGCCATGTGTGTTCTGTAGCCTGACAATCTTTTTTTTTTTTTTTAATTTTTGAACTAGCTATCCATGCATATATAAAATCAGGAAGATTCATAGGTTTTGTTTTTGTTTTTGTTTTTGTTTTCAATCAAGACTTCTGCATTCTTGAGACAGCAGAAATTCTACTAGCTTCCTACAGACCAATTTTATGTGAGACCATTCTGGTATTTTCCACAGAGCTCCTCATTATTTCTCTGCCTTTGCATCTACGTAACTCACCACCGCCGCTGGCGGTGCTCATCACGCTAGTACTACAGCATTTGTGTTTGCTTCCTATTAACTGGTACAGCAATTCCCATGAACTCAGGAGCTCAGAACCACACCAGTTTACTACCTTAAGAGCCCAGTATGGTGGCACTGTAGTCAGCCTCCTGAATACAGAGATTACAGATTACAGTATGGAGCTATGGTGGATACAGGCCAACCTGGGCTACAGACTTGATAGCTTGTTTCAAAAACCTTATACACATTACACACATACCACATACACCACACACACACACACACACATATACCACATACACCACAGAGAGAGAGAGAGAGAGAGAGAGAGAGAGAGAGAGAGAGAGAGAGATTGAATTTATGGCTCTGGAGGTCAGAAATGCAAACTGAGTCCAATGAGCTAAAATGAAGCTGCTGGCTAGACTATGTGCTTCTTGGAAGCTGGGAGGGGAGAACATGTTTCCTTGCCTTTTCCAGTTCATGGAGGCCATCTGCAGTTTGGGTTTATGGTCTACTCCTCAATCTTAATTGTAATAGTAGCAGGTATTCCCAAATTTCTCTCTAATACCCCTTCTTCTCTCTTACAAAGACTCACTAGTTTACAATGTAAACTATGTAAACTTTATATGGAACCCACCTAGATAGTGGATAAGTCAGTTTCTCTCTCTCTCTCTCTCTCTCTCTGCCTCTCCACTCTATCTCAATATGATACATTCCCAAGTCTCACAGATTAGAACATGGATATTTTGGGGGCCATTATTCATCTTGCTATAAACTCTACCCTCAAAACCCCACAAATAACCTTGGAGCCTAAGCATGAGCAGATGCTTCCTCACACAATCAGGAAAACTGAGACAAGCTAGGAGGCACACACATTGTACTAGTTGCTTCCCTAGTGTCTGTGGCAAGATGGCTGAAGAAGTAAGTCTGTTTTGGCTCCTGCTTAGAGAGGGTGCCATCACAACTGGAGAGCATGGTGGAGCTCAGGGAGTCAGATGTGTGTGCTCCAGCTCCTCATCTGGGCTAGCCAGGAACCAGAGAGCAGGCAGTTCTGCTCCTTACCTCACTTGCTCCACCGTTCCTTTTTATTCAAGGGACCCCAGCCCACGGCATGCTGCCATCCACATCCTGGCTGAGTCTTCCCTCTTTGGAAAGCCCACGACACATACCCAGAGATGTGTCTCCCAGGAAATTCTAAATCCAGTCAAGTCGACAACGGAAATTAACCACCACACATACCATCAACATCACGTCAGGACCCAGCAAGATCAGTGGGAGACAGGGCTTTCCCGACCCCAAACGTGGCTCGGTCCAACGTTGCAGGTCAATTCTCTCTTGAAGCGTGTTGCAACAAAGATGTTACTTAACCCCTGAGGAGACATTTCCAGACCCAGTTGTCTGACGGACTCTAACAGATCGTGGCAAACATGGCGCTGGCAGGACTTACGCTCCCTGCTTCCCTCTCCCTGCTAAACTATTTGATTCCCGTATTTAGACACTTCCTTATTCCTAAAGCTAGCCACCAATGCCCATTCTCCTATCTGGCCAATTTCTTAGGCCAGAATCATTCTGTAGGATGACCACCAAGGTCCAGCTATCAAATATCAAGGTTCAGCAATCAAAGTGCTCATTTGGCTACCTTGACTAACATGTCCAATCAGAATTTCCCAACTTACCCTGGCTCATCCTCACAGACCTCCCCTTCTTCCCTTTTAAAATCACTCCTGCAAAGCTGCTTGCACCTGTTTCTGCCTGGTTCAGATTCAGCCGCCTTGTCTCTTTGCTGCTTAATAAAGGCTGTCTTAGTGTTGGGAATTGGTGTTTGGATATAGTCTGTACCTAATTTGGGGTCCAGAAGGGAGCTCCCCCACAGTGCGTGGGTCCCTTCATTGTCCACCTCTCAAAGAAACACGCATCTTTCTGTCTCTATCTGTGTGGATAATTTACCTCCAGTTGGACAATGATGATGGCCTTGGCATTGTACAAAGTGTCACACACTTGCAATGCATGCGGCCTGCACAGCAGAGAGGGTACCTTACAGATGACACTCAGGCCCAGAGTCAGGTCACCAACTTGCCCAAACTTGGTGTCAGTTACAACCCTGGGCTTTGCCTTGACAAGTCAGCTCCTCTTATGCCACCAATATACAGTTCCATAACACTTCTGGTCAACTAACCCCATACTCTTATCTGAAAATATCCAAAAGACATTAAAGTAACATATCATAGTTCATATTTCTGTTGCCATGGTTAAACATTATAACTCAAAACCACTTAGGAAAGAACGGGGTTTATTTTACCTTATAAAGGTTATAGCCCATCGTTCAGGGAAAGTGAGGCAGAAACCACAGAGGACCACACTTACTCTGCTTTGGGCTGACAGTCAGCAACCTCTCTTACACAGCCCAGGCCCACCTGCCCAGAGATGGGCACCACCCACAGTGGGCTGGGCCTTCCTGCTTCAGTTACCAATCAGGAAAACACTCCACAGACATCCCCATGGGTCAGTCTCATGGAGGCAGTTCTTCAGTTAAGCATCCCTCTCCCCAGGTGTGTCAACTTAACAGCCAAGATCAGCGATCACAGAACTAGACTGGATTTTTTAAAAATTGTTCTCTCCCCAAATAAACAATGAGACACATTGTCTCTGGACTTCATTTTGAGTAAACTTGCAGGGCTGTGTTGGAGAATGCAAACAATTTAAGTACAGTGTGAGCCTTAGAGAAAATAGGAAAGGAATATATTTTGCTTAAGACAAGGCTTTAAATTCAAAGTTTTAAGGTTGTGAAGGAAAATGAATTAAGTATTTCAACGCCCTTGTTTCTAGTGCTGGCTGGTGGGTAGAGAAGTGGCTCCTTGCTAGGCTTTTGACAGTCCATTGTTTGCATTTTCTTTGGTCACGTGCTCTCTGTGACCTTGAGTTGGCAGCAGAGTCTCCTGTCTTTGTGTTTTTGGGTTATGCAGCTGTCAAACGGAAATTATTATTCCAGTCCCTGTTTTCCCTAGATGGGCAGAGAATATCTCAAAAGTCCAATCCTTGATTTGAAAAATCATTGGGGAAATGATTCTCAAACGGCATCTTGTCTCTATCATAGCTGTCACTACTCTAATCAGACTCATCATTTGTCATGTGCTGTGTACCTTCCTCCTAACTGAGTGTGGCTGTGACAAGTCTCTTCTTGTCCCCAGCGAGCCCTTTGCCCACATCCACTTGGCAATCTTTTAAAAATACTGTGCCTGGACTTTTCTAGTTAAAATATTCTAACAACTTTCCATCACCATCTGGACCTGAGCCAGAACACAATTCACATGTGGAGTTGTCACTTGCTACCCCCTTTGGCCACATCTCCTGCATGCTTTCTTCCTCCCGAAAGTCTTGTGCAATATCTTGGTTCATAAGCACAAGACCCAGGAAGAATTCTAACACAGAAATCTTTGTCTTGGGCTTTCTACATTGACCTAATATTTAACTTTCTACCATACTCAGTAAAGAGACCCTTAATTAGACCCGTTTATCCAACCTCAAATCCTAAGCCATCAATCAATACATTTAAGTAAATGAAAGGATCTGAGCCTTGGCTTCAGACTCTTGAGAGAGATTGTTGGAAATAATCAGGGCAGAGCTTGCCTAGGGTTTTCTTTCTGTGTAATATCTTTTCTCTCTTTGGATCAGGACAATCCTAGGCTGATAAAATGAGTCTGGAAGTTTCCTCGTCTTGGAATTTTAGGGAGATCTTATGAAAGCTTCAATGTCAACTGTTCTTTTAAAGGTAGACTTCAGCTCTGAAGCTGTGTGGGCATCTCTTTGTTGGAGGATTTTTGATTATTGATTCAGTATTCTTAATTTTTCATATCTTCGTGTCTAGTCTTGATAAGTTGTAGGTTTCCAGGAATTCATGTATTCTAGGTCATCTGATTAGTTGAGATATAGTTGTTCATAGAAGTCCCTTGTAGAACTTTAAAAATAGATTGATGGGCCAGACCGGCAAAACAGGAGACAAGGAGAAGTACAGTGGTTTGTGTACTATAGAGAGAAGCAGAACTGAAGACGTGACATCCATGAGCAGCAGGTTGATATGAGTGGCCTACACTGCCACCTGGGGACATGTGATGTCCGGACCTTTGCCGCTGCCAAGGACCAGTCTGGATCCATGACCCTACCGCAGCTGGGGTCTGTGTTCATGTCTGTGGCCCATGTTACCACTGAAGGCCATATGGATGCCCATGGTCTGGGCCCCCTACCTGAGGCCTTGTTGATATCTAGGGACCATGCTGCTGCTGGGGCCATACTAATTGGAGTGGCCTGCACTGCCACCCGAGGCTGTGGTTATGTCCAGGCCCGAGCTGCAACTGGGGTCATGTCTGGGTCTGTGGCCCTATCACAGCTGGGGTTTGTGATAATGTCCATGGTCCATTTTACCACCATAGGACATAGGGACATAGGAGAGCTGGCTATGGTAGCCTGAGCACAAGAGAGCTGATCCAGCCCCTCCTGGGAGAACTGGCTCCAGTATCCTGGGAGCAAGAGAGCTGACCCCAAGACCTTCAACTGACCTGAGAAAACTGTCCTCCTCACCAGGCCACCACAATGGGAGAGCTGGGCATGCACTTGAAAGAGCTGGCCCTACCTCTCACTATCCTTGTGGAAGAGCTAGCCCAGATGGCATGGGCAAGGGAGAGCTGGCTCTGACCCTCACCTGAGGGGGATGATCTCAATGGAGGTCAAGACTGACCAGCTCAGCTACCACCCAGGCCCATATCTAGGGCTTTGAGTTGGCCCACCCCAGCATCTACCCCATCTACGACTTGCTTGTTTGTGAAGGGACTGGTTCTGCAGAACCATAGCCACAGGATCTCCATGACTCAGAGCAACAGCAGAATATCTGAGAGGAATTTCAGTGAGGGTCCAATATGGATGATGTACCAGAGGCCGGAGGCTTTGAACCAGACCAACAACTCATTGCAATGAACGTCTGCAAGTAAAGCTGTGTGGACGAAAGGGTCTACCACATGACACACCGCAGCTCCCAATGCCACTAAGACAAATGAATATGTGGTGGAGAGGTGGGAAAGACGGAGAAGTAAAGTGTTGTGTTCTGTTGTTGTTGCTGTTGTTTTCTTTCTTTTTAAAATTATTTTTCTTCTTTCATTTTGGGGGGCTAGAAGGATAGAAGACAGACATGGAAGGACTGGGAAATGAGTAGAATTGGGGTGCATGATGTTTGAAATTCCCAAAGGATCAATAAAATCACATCAAAAACATTTATTTATTTATTTATTTATTTATTTATTTATTTATTTATTTATTATGGGCAAGAGGGGTCAGAGGACAACTTGCAGAGCTCAGTATTTTCCATCTGCCATGTAGGTTCTGAGGACCCAGCTCAGGCGAGCACCCTTTCCCGTGAGCCATCTTGCCAATCATGCTTTTATTATATTTATTTCGGTGGACTCGGTTCTAATGTCTTCTCATTTCTGATTTTGTTTTCTTGAGTCCACTCTTCTGTTCCATAGGTCCCAAAGTCAGAAAGAGAAGACAAGAGACTGGTTTCTTTTCATCATAGTTCTAAATCCCCATTTCATCTGTCCCCACTCTGTTGCTTCTCTCCTGCCAACCTTGGGTTAGTTTCTTTTTTCCTTGAGGAAAACAGCCAACTTCTATCTTACCTGAGATCACCTTCCTTTTATTTTGAGGCTCTATTCTTTTTTCCTTGAATTTTTTTAAATTTTTTTACATGAATGTGCGGGAGCCTGGGTGTATGTATGTGCATCACACGTGTACAGGTGCCTGTGGAGGCTAGAAGCAGTCAGATTCCCTGGAAGCAGAGTTACAGGCAGCTGTGAACTGCAAAAGTATGTGCTGGCAAGCAAACCCCAGGGCCTCTGCAAGAGCAGCAAGTGCTCTTAGCCATGGAACCATCTCCCCCGCTGACATTTAGTCTAAATGTTTCACTTAATACCTTCTTCACTGGTCTTCTAGCATGTCACATTTTCATTTTGGTATTGGTCAAAGTGTTTAATGAGTTCTCTCAATTTCTTCATCAGCACTCAAGTTCACACTTCAAGATTGTGCTGGCCCTGTTGTGAGTTCCTAGTTTTACTCAGTTGTTGGAAGAAAACATACATGGTCTGATTTCAGTTTCCTTCCATTTGTTATTTGTATCCTAGCATTCTAGCAGTGCTTGATAATCAGCTATCAAATAAAACAAAAAAAAATCAAAACACAAGATCAAAGCACAAAAGTCTGTTGCAAAACTACACGGTAAAGACAGATAATGGAATATAAAATTAAGGGGGAAAATCACATTTGCAACAGTTCTAAAAAAATACAATGCTTAGAAATGAACTTGAACCAAAGAGGTAAAACGCCATTCACTGAAAACTAGACAGAGATTCGAAAGGGATTAAAGAAGACACAATGACAGGAGAGTGTAGCATGAGTCTTAAAAGTTCTTATTAATAATATCAAACCCAGGGCCAGTTATTGGGGTGAAATGCTGGATGGTCAGAGAGACAGAACAAGCCACAGCTACCTCACCTCGCCGGATCCTCAGCTGGTCTTGTTTCCTCAGATTGGAGGCCTCTGAGTCCTCATCCAGAATGGGTCTCAGATGAACTGCTGCTAGAAGCCTGAAAGCTTAACCAGCCAAATGCTTCTAGTTTCTGGTCCTCACACCTCATATACCTTTCTGCTTTCTACCACCACTCCCTGAGATTAAAGGCTCGCTTTCTGGGATTAAAGGCATGTGTCACATGCTTGGCTGTTTCCAATGTGGCCTTGAACTCACAGAGATCCAAAGGGATTTCTATCTCTGGAATGCTAGGATTAAAGGCGTGAGTGCCACCATTTTCTAGCCTTTGTATCTAGTGGCTGTCTGTTCTCTGACCCCAGATAAATTTATTAGGGTGCACAATATTTTGGGGAACACAATACCACCACAGGAGAGGTATTCCATTTTCATGAATTTACCATCCTAAAAATGCCCAGAGAATGTTTTACAGGCTCAATATGGTGACTGCTAAAGTCCTAGTATCATTTTTGTAGAAATAGGAAAATGCATAAAATTGCTATAAAACAACCAAAGTCCTAGAAACATATGTACTGATTTTATAATATGTTAGGAACTGAACTACAGTAACTAAACAATGTGGGGTGTGTGTGTGTGTGTGTGTGTGTGTGTGTGTGTGTGTGTGTGTGTGCTTGCACACATACACATAGGGGTCTATACCTATAATTCTAGCACTTAGGAGGATGAGACAGGAGGATCATGTGTTCATGGCCAGCTGTGGGTATATAGATCTTATCTTAAAAAACAAAAATTCCTAGTTATATAGATATTAGAAGAAAGAGAGATCTTATAAATTAAGTGCCTCACATATATGTATCCATCAGATCTTCAACCATGTGTCAAGAAAACACAACGAGGCACAGAAAGGCTCTGAGTTCTTCAGCAATTTTTTGAAGAATATTGTTATCAAAAATACTGGAGAGCAGTAGGCCAAAGGGTGAGATCACATCTTTGTCTTATGACACACACAAGAATCAGTTCAAATGGTATTCTTTACAAACTTGTAGAAACAGATGCTATATGTCAGAGGCCAGAGATGAAGAGGAAAGACATAGAGCTACTGCTCAAGGAACATGAAAGTATGGTTACACAAAGGCATCATTCTGTACAGCTCCATGCCTGTAGTCAGCAGTACCATACTGTGCACATAAATTTTGGTACCAGTGCAAATCTTGTCCAAAATACCCTTCCCACAGTTAAAAGTTCATTCACTCACCCATTCATTAATCCACCCATCTAGTCAATAGGTCTGTTCTCCAGATATTGATCTATGTTTCCAGGTGAATCTCTCATGAAGCAAAAGCTGAAAATGGCCAATCTAGCCGTAAGAATGGATCCAAGAAGACCCTGAGAACATGGGCTGCCCTAAGGAGACATCATAAGGCTGAATTACTTAATAAGATCACCTGTCAGCAAACTTGAACTATATATTTCAGCTCTACTGGAGTTAAATTCAGATACTGGGTGTGCATCTAAGTGTGTGCCTTTCTTATGAGAGGAATATAGAATAGATGAAGTGGTTTGATACAGACCAAAATGCAGTCACCACACATTTCAGCATGCACATTTGTAAAAGCATAAACACTATAATTATAAATCTTACCATTATTAGCAAGGTTGATGAAAGAATTCTGTTTAAAGAGAGTAGAGTGTGGGTGAATCAGGCATGGGGTTCCAAACAATGCAAGCCTTACTTATACCTTTATCCAGTGGTGTAAGTATGGAGACTGCTGGCATTGCAGGTCCGAACAAAGGACTCAGTATTACCCCTCTTCCAGAAAGTTGGCTCCAATATGTTTGAAACAATATTTTGTAAGTGTGCCAATTTATATTTTATATTTAAAACTATACTTATCAAGACAGGAAAATTAGAGATTACACAAAAATATTAACTTAAAAAAGACTGCATTAATACAATGTGAAGATTTCAGTTGATTCCCTTTTCTATATAAATTCATGTACTTTGAACTTGAGTCAAAACATAAAGTGTCATGCACTTTGAAATAATAGATCATATCATATTTTAATAGCATCATATATTTTTGTGTTTTGTGGTATTTTTACTTAGTTCTTTAAGAATATCATACGATGTGTTTTGATCATGTTCATTCCCTCCTGTTCCACTTTATTTTTTGGTTTTTTTTAAATATATATATGTGTGTGTGTATATATATATATATATATATATATATATATATATATATACCTATCGAGTCCAATTTGTGCTGCCCATATATTCTTGCATACATGGCCTTCCACTGGCATGTGGTTTGCTTACCAGGAGCTACACTCTTAAAAGAAAACTGACTCTTCATTTCCCAGCAGCTATCAATTGCCAATAGCTCCTTGGCTAGGGATGGGACTTTGTCTCCACCTCCCCTCTCCATGATGCCATTTTGTCTGGTTTGAGCTTGCATGGGTCTTGTGCATGCTGTCACAAGTGCTATGAGCTCATGTGTGTCATCCTGCTGTAATCAAAAGACACTGCTTCCTTGTAGTCATCCACTGCCTTTGGCATTAATAGAAATGTCCCATTTGGGGCTCAGAATTCTTCAGTCATTTGGCCACCTTGTCCAGCTGTGGGTCTCTGTGCTACAAAGCTTCTCCAATTAGGGTTGAAAGATGCATTTATCCATGGGTATACCAGTAAGTCATTAGGAATTGCTCATTTAGCTTAGTAATAATAGCAGGTTCTCTCCTAGGGCGTATGACCTGTCTAGCCACAGGTTCTTTGCTCAGTAATGGTGAATGGCTTTGCCAGTGTGTATATATGTATAGCATGCGTGTGCAATGCCAACAGAGGCCAGAAAATGGTTATGGATGGAACTGGAGTTATGGATGGCTGTGAGCTACCATGTGGGTGCTGGATCTGGATCTTCTGCAAGAGCAGCAAATGTTCTTAACCACTGAGCTATCTCTGGCCCCACTTGGGATTCATCATGTGGAAAACCTTCAAAGCCTAACAAAGCATCATGTACCCATGCTGCAATTTTTCCCTAGGATGTATGGGGTGTAAAAAACAAAACAAACAAACAAACAAAAAACAGGTGCCATCAAAAGCAGCATGACTTGTGTGCCCTCATAGTTATTGCCACTTTCATTTTAACCTGAAGATGTGGGGTGCAGCTGCAAATATACCAACTTGGCCACCTAGGAGATGAGTGTGGCCCTTATTATACTTTCTTCTCACTGTCTTCCAAGTCATTCTGCCATTGCTGTATCAACCACTGACAGCCAGGCTTCATTCATACTTTTTTTCTTCCAGTACAGTGAACAGTACAAATGGAAGTCCTCTTCTAGGTCTCCTTTCTGCCTTCCTTTCTTTATTCATCCTTGGACACTGGAAGGTTTTGGATGCTCTTCTGTACCATGGTGGTTAGAGGACAACCTCAGGTGTCATTCCTAGCCAAATGGGAACTTTCCATAGGCTAGGCTGCCTGACCAGGGTCTTGTCTCTGCCTCACTAGTGCCGGGATCACAAGTCCAGTGCTGGGATCACAAGGGCTCATCGCTATACTCTGCACTTTTCTGAGCCATCTCCCCAATTGTGGTTTTTCTTTCTGAGAGAAAAAAGTTACTCTTGAAAGGGGACAACCAATAACTGAACCCCACTGTCACACAGATTTGAGTTGCCTTCCTTGTTACACAATGTGTCTAATGGGCATGTCTGTCCATCCGGTGTCTCTTCCACTGACCTATGTATTTATTATTGGTGGATGACCACACTGTGAAAATTGCTAGAACTTCATATACACTTAAGTCACCGGCATCAAAGTCTTATTTAACTGTGCTGGGTTTCTTTGAAGCTTTAATCAAGCTTCTGCGTCATTTATTCTTCCTAATGAATATCAGATTTTACTTCTAGCTATTGGGGGAAATGGGAATTCCCCTGAGATTTTAATTGTAATTGTTTTAAAGGTACAAATTTTTAGAATACAAAAAAAAAAAATCTACCATTCAGGAACATGCCTTCCTGTGCCACAGTTTAATATTGCTTGACTTCAGAAAGTTTCATATAATCTCTACTTTTAAACACACATTTCTCTTAGTTTTGGTAGAGAGATTTTATCGATAATGCAAGTATAATAAATGTATTATACAGTCTCTGTGTATTGCTGTGATACGAAAGATACTCACTCATGTGCAGTTACTTTACACATAATCATTTTTTTAACCAACTGCTTCTATTTCTTTTAATGGGTTTTTGAATGGTTCTCTTCAGTATTCCAGATAGACAAGCTTGCCAACTGCTAACCACACTTCACATAATTCCGTGTGGTTGTACTGAGATACATTAAAAAGAGACAGTGAAAAGAATACAAACGGTCCTTAAAGAGGTGGGTAGCAGAGGGCTGGGGAAATGGTTCAGTGGGTAGAGCACCTGCTGCAGAAAAATGAGAACTGACTTCAGACCCCAAACACCCACATAAAAAGTCGGTTACCTGACAGTAGCCCCGGTAGTAGATAGGTGAAGATCGGTATATCCTTGGTGCTCCATTGGTCAGGCAGCCTAGCCAGATGGGTAAGTTCCAGGCTCAGCGAGAGACTCTACCACAAAAAATAAGGTAAAGAGTCATTGAGGAAGAGAAGAGCCATGATGCCAACCTCTGACACATGCACACACCCGCCTGACAGCACACATACACTATGTGGGCAGAAGACAGTGGGTTCACATGTGATGGAGTCATGTTTCACACCTATTGGGCAAAAATCCAACCATTCTAGAATGTATTATTCTGGTGAAAGGGCTAAAATCTGGTTACTTTAAAAGTTGGTGGAGAGATTCCAAAAGAATTTCTTACACAGAAGAATTTTTCAGTATCTACGAGAATACATAGAATGCTCTTCACCTAGGAACCTAGGAATCTATATCAAGATTCATCACTAAAAACATGGAAAAGGACATTCTTTTTTATTATTTTTATTTTTTTATTCATCTATGTATTTTACATCCTGGCTATGGCCTCCCCCCATACCCCCAACCCCTCAATCCCCTCCTCTTCTGTCTCCATCCAGGAAAGGGCAGGATGTATCATTGATACATCCCATGAGTATCAATAAAACATGGCATATCAAGTTGCAGTAAGACTGAGCACCTCCCCATGTATTAAGGCTGGCAAGGCAACCCAGTTTGAGGAGTAGGGTCCCAAAAGTCAGTAAAAGAGTTGTAGACAGCCTCTGTTCACACTGTTAGGAGTCCCACAAGAAGACCAAGCTACACAACTGTCATATATATATATATACATATATACGTATATATATACATATATACGTATATATATACATATATATATATATATATATGCAGAGGGCTTAGGTCAGTTTGATGCAAGCTCCCTGGTTGTCCGTTCAGTCTCTGTGAGCCCCTATGAGTCCAGGTTAATTGATTGTGTGAGCCTTTCCCATGTGTCCTTGACCCCTCTGGCTCTTTTTTTTGTTTGGTTGTTTTTTTGTTTTTGTTTGTTTTTTGGGGGGTTGGGTTTTTTTGTTTGTTTTTGTTTTTGTTTTTGTTTTTGTTTTTTGAGACAGGGTTTCTCTGTGTAGCTTTGGAGCCTGTCCTGGAACTCACTCTGTAGCCCAGGCTGGCCTCGAACTCACAGAGATCCATCTGCCTCTGCCTCCCAAGGGCTGGGATTAAAGGTGTGCGCCACCACCGACCGCCTAGTGACCCCTCTGGCTCTTACACTCATTTCTCCTCCTCTTTCTCAGGATTCCAGAACTCCATCTAATGTTTGACTGTGGGTCTCTGCATCTGCCTCCATTAGTTGCTGGATGTCGCCTCACTGATGACAGTTAGGTCAGGCACCAATCTGAAAAAGTATAGTCAAAAAATGAACTTTAATTTGAATTTTAACCTGTTAATTAGTCTAATAATTTGTTTGTTTTGTGAATTGGGAAAACATTTTGGGAAAATTAATTGCTCTCCAAGGATAAAAATAGTTTGTGCTCCCAAATTTTGGTCTCCTTGTCAATGACATTTTGTGTAAAGTGTTTGATTTATTTAGGAAATTTATGTTTAGCTCTGGCAACCTCTTTATATAAAAGTCTACAATCTTGAAAGAGTTTTAAACCTTGAAATTAAAATATTTTCTTATTGATCTAAAAACTGGTCTCATTAAATTTAACATGATTATCGATCATTTTGATTTGCAAATTTTTGTAATTTTCTTTGCAAATTATGTAATTTTATAGTTTAGTGAAGTTACACTTAGATATGTGTATATAGATATATACAATAAAACACACATCAATACACACCCATATTTGATATTGGATTCACTGTTCTCTTATTCTGTAATTCCTATTGTATAGATTTCCTGGATATGAACTCCTGTCACACTTTTTTTTTCACGCTTCACTTTAATTTCTTTGTCTTGGAATTATGATGGAATTTCTAATTTGGCTTCATTGCAACAATTCTATTTTGTCAACAGCTTAATACCCTTAGTTTAAAATGATTCCTCTAGTGTCCAGGATGGAGAAAGTAGCAAAGCCGTGAATAAGGACCTACAAATCTTACCCATTGTTTGCACTGAGAGTGAGGAACAGGTTTATTCCAGCCCCAGGTGACTCTATCGTCCAGGACAGAGGAAGTGTGGAGAGTGCCGCCGTGGTAGGCTGCTGTCTCACACTCCGCCTTTCTTTGTGGCGTTTCCATTTTTTCCCCTCTTTCCAACTCTCTTTGGTTATATTCTCTGGTTATTCCCAAAGGGATGTCTTCACTGTGAATTCCACTTCCTGAAACTATTTCAAGGGGAGACACAGGGGTGTCCAACTTACTTATCAGCATCCTGGTTTGGCTTGGCTATGGGAGACCTTTTACATTGTACTTCCATCCCCATTATGTCCAGAGACAGCAAAAGATGAAATATGCAGGAAAATGAATTAATCTCAAAAGCATTATATGAAGCAAGGTCACTCAGACCTAGAAAGAGAAAAGGCCCTTTTTCTTTGTCATATGTGGATTCCAGCTTATAATGTTTACATTATGCACCTAAGTGATGGTGTGGGGTTGTGGGCTGTGGAACTAGACGGGACAGAGAGGAGGTTAAAGGTACTGAGGAATGCGGGTGGGCGATAGGACACATGAGACTGGCAAGCAGAAAGGGGTACATAGGGTGAGTGGAAGGGGTCAGGGAGGTAAGGGGGATCAGGGAGAAGAGGGAGATACACAATCAACTAAAAAACACAGTATTTACAAATGACAATGAAACCCAATACTGTGAATGCTAATTACTTTTTAAAATCTCTGTGCTATTGTTAGAAACAGAATTTCTTCAACTTTTTGTAAGCACACATTTGCTAATGACTTAGTGAAAACCCTAAGTTTGTTATACTCATTCACTTATTTAATCAGCAATTAGGAAATAAGCCATGCCTACTACGTACCAGGCTGCCTCTTCCAAGGGTGGATCATCCTCCCGCTCATCCTAATGCTGGGGATGTGCTATTCAAGTAAATCTTGAAAATGCAAGCATTTTCTTAAATTCAGGTATTCACCATTTTTTCAACCAGTCATTTCTTAAAGAAACATTTCTTCTGAGTCTTCAGGACTATTCATTAGTTAAAGCTTCTTCCAGTAGGGCCTGGAGACACAGCTCGGGGTTAAGTGGGGCCCCATTTGCTTCCTGGCTCCCACATGGTAGCTTACTGCTCCCTGTAACTCCAGCTCCAGGGGACAATGCCCTCTGTTAGTCTCCTCAAACACATGGCACACACAGACATGCACACACACAAAGATTTAATCTAGTCTCAGCTGTACTCTTTCTGATTAAAAATATTCAAAATATTTAACACATGCAGGGTCCCTTCCAGAGTTCCATAATTAATCATATTTTATCTCTAAATGTGTGCGTGATGGGGGGTTGTGGGGATATTTATGTGTGTGCACACTTGTGTGGATGTGCATAGAGGCCAGAGGTTGACATGAAGAGGTCTCCCTCAGTGTTTCTCCACCTGATCTTTTGAGAAAAGGTCCCTCATTGAATCTAGAACATGCTGCTTAGACAGGGTTGGCCAGCAAGTGAGTGATCGTCCTGTGCCTCTGTCCCTTGTCTAGCTTTTCTGTGGGTCCTAGGAATCTGAACTCGGATTCTCGAGCCTCAGTATCATTCCCTTTCTCCCTGGGCCATCGCCCTTGTCCCATATTGATGTTACTATTTTCATTTTCAATTAGTTCCAGAAAATTATAGAACTTTGACAGATGTTGCCAACAAATGAGAGATGATCTGCTCCAACTTTATATTTCAGGAATGAGTACTCCTTCTTTATGCAATCAACAAACAGTCTCAGATGAGATACGAGGCAACATTCCCAGTGTTGTGGGACAAAGACCCAAGAGCCACCAAAACACACATGGTTTCAAAATAGAAAAGATGGCTTCAGAGTGAAATTTGTGTCCTTGAGATAGAAATTTCCAGGTAACAAACTTGTTAAAATCTTCTACTACCATAGTCTATGAGAAAGATGGGGAGGTGGAGACAAAGGGGCCTTGAAAAGGGTGTGTGTATGTTGTTTTGTGATGCAATTAGTCAATATCTCTACAGTGTCATTGTTAGAATCTGAAATTTAAAAGCTTTATGAGTAAAAATTTGATAATATCTCAGTGAAAAAACTGGGTATTTTGTAATGAAATGATTTTTTTAGTCATGCATGTATTTAATTGCCAAGAAGTTGTGCTGTATTTATGACATATTGGGCACTCTTATGGGTTTTACCAACAAAGCCATTAACAAGAGCTTGGGCATGATTTCAGTTTATGTGAGGAAGAAATGGGGTGAGATGGGTGGGTGGGTGGATGCATGGATGCATAGAAGATAGTTAAATAGAAGATAGATAGATAGATAGATAGATAGATACATACATACATACATACATACATACATACATACATACATATGTGGTTGAAAGGATGGGTAAATAGATGAATAGATGATTAAGTGGATATATGGATAATGTAGATGAAGAGATCACACACACAGAACACAGAAGGGAGGGGAGAGAGAGAGAGAGAGAGAGAGAGAGAGAGAGAGAGAGAGAGAAGTGGTTTGAATGGGAAATTTCCTCTATAGGCTCAGATATTTGGACACTTGGTCCCCAGTTGGTGGCACTGTTTGAAGAAGTGGTACAGCCTTGCTAAAGGAACTATGTCATTGAGGGGAGGCTTTGAGAGTTCATAGCCTGGCACCACATCCAGTTTACTCTCTGATCCATATTTGTGGCTGAAGATGTGATCTCTCAGCTTTCTGCTCCTGCCATCATACCTCCCTGCCATTTGTTGCCATCCTCCCTGCCATTATGAACTCTTAGTCCTCTAGAATCGCAAGCTGAAAGAAACTCTTTCTTATGTTGCTTCTTGCTATGGTGTTTTATAACAGCAATAGAGTAACCAATATAAACAGATAGATGATGATGATGATAAACAGATAGATATATTGACAGATTATAGGTAATAAGTAGAAGTATGAATGGACAGATGGATGACAGACAAATGGATGGACACATAAATGCTAGATAGACAGATAGAGCATAAACTATTGGATGGAAAGTAAATGATAGATAATAGAATAATAGATAAATGTATGAATATATGGATAGCATAGATAATGACTGAGAGACAAGTATACATAAAGTTCTAGGACTGAATCTATATACATTATATCTCTCTTTAAGTTTAACCAGCTTTGAAAATCTCATTAGTATATCAATATGCTAACAATTGTCACAAGTTGGATGAAGTATACATCTGCTACAGTTTGAATATGTTACATCAAGTCTCGTGTACTGGAAACATAGTCCCCAAATACCTGTTAATGGTATTTGGAAATGGGTCCCTTGGTAGTTAATTAGGATTTGATGAGGTACTAAGGATGGCCCCATTGTGACATTAGCAGTCTCATAAAGAGAAGAAGAGAGTTCCTGGCTAGAAGGCTTCTTCTGGCCCAGCATGCATTGCTGACTGGCATGTAGATGGCCAGAAGTCCCTCACTAGAAGACAAGCAGATCTCACATCATGTTCTTAGACCTCCCAGCTTCTAGGATCAAGAGTTAAATTCTGTTCTTCATAAAATATCTACTCTGCAGTATTGGCTGCAGCTGTAGAATCTGGACATTGTGTGTCTGGGCCCATAAATCCCCACCCTAACATGAGTACCATTGTGCTAAACAGTGTAAAGCAGACTGTTCACATCAACTCAGCCCTTGAATCTTCCAATACACGTTTGCCATCTTTTTTTTTTTTGGTTTTTCGAGACAGGGTTTCTCTGTGTAGCTTTGCGCCTTTCCTGGAGCTCACTTGGTTGCCCAGGCTGGCCTCGAACTCATAGAGATCCGCCTGCCTCTGCCTCCCGAGTGCTGGGATTAAAGGCGTGCGCCACCAACGCCCGGCGCCATCTTTTTAAAAAGTTCTAAATTTAAAATGCATTATGATGATTGGGATTAGTGAAAGTCCAAATTTGGTTGATTATTTAAGTGTGAGCACTTTAAAAATAAAAGCAATTTTATATTTGGGTGTGAATACAGCAAAACAGGAAGCCGCAGTAACCATGTCAAAAAACAAGACTTCCTTCTTTGGAACATTGGAATGTTCCAACATTTCTGCATGTTAACCACCTGCCTGCCATTCCAGAAGAGGACACTTTCACACTCTGGCTACCAAAGAAGCAATGGGTCATCTCAAAGCCGTAGAGGACTTGATTAAAGAAACCAAGTCATAGGAGGTCTACCTTTGTAGGTTCACTTGTTTGTTTTCACATCTCTGGAGACGAGAAAAGGGGGTATCAGAAGAGAGATTGTGAGAAAAAGAAGAGCAAAGGGGAGATAAGAGAGGTCATGGATGTTTAAGTTGAGCTGGGAAGGCTACTTTCAAGTCATGCTTGTCTTTAGTCATGAGAATGGACAATTCTGCTGCTATCCAAACAGACATCCACAAATGCCAAGACTTTGTCTAGAATGGAACACCTTGAAGTCTTCATTGGCAGGAGGAGGACATTTTAAATCCAGGCTTTAATAATAATTAAGATTGTAACTCCTACCTCTGAGCACTTGTTTGTTTGTTTGTTTCTAGAGACAAGATTTCATGTAGCCACGGCGGGTCTAAAACTCACCGTGAAAACCCTGAACTCCTTATCCTCATATGGACTGGGATTACAGGCATGTGCCGACATGTCTAATTTATGCAGAACTAGTGATGAAACCTAGGGCTCCATACATGTCAGGCAAACAGTCTACCAACTGAACTATAGCCCCAGTCCTTGGTATGTGGATGACAGTCTTAAAATGAAAGACTCCTTACCTCAACATCAAGAGGAGGATGATTTACTTCCTAACTAAGATGCATATACACGCTTACAAACAATCCCCCTCCTCTCCTCACACCTACGAACTTGAATTGTATTAAAGTTTCACCAATGGGAGTATGTGACCTACTTTGAAATTCAATTATAATGACATATCTGCCCTTTATTCCCTTATAAGGTTGGCAGATTTGGGGCTCAGTTTATGTAAAATGCAATAAACTTGTCCTTCTATCACACAGCATAGGAAAAAATACATACAAAGCATTTTTAGATATTATTATAAAAATATCCAGGTGAAAGTGAAATTATTTCATGACAACATTTGGACAGAACCTTGACAACTAAAAGTGCCTGGGATGTAATTGTACCCACAAAGTTTTTCTTACAAGCTAGTGAAAGCCTCAAATTTTTAGTTTCTCCCTAGAGAGATCACATTGGTGTTTGGGTGTTTTTGTTTTGTTTTGTTTTTCTTCTCTCTTCTGTTATTCTCCAATATTAGAGAGAGAGGAAATGGACTAAAGATTTTTTCATCTATGGAAAACAAAAAACCAGGATCACTAAAACAATCCTATATAATAAAGGAACTTCTGGAGATATCACCATCCCTGACTTCAAGCTCTACTATAGAGCTATAGCTGTACTAATAAAAACAGCATAGTACTGGCATAAAAACAGACAGGTGGATCAATGGAATCAAATCGAAGACCCTGACATAAATCCACACACTTATGAATACCTGATAATCGACAAAGAAGCCAAAACTATACAATGGAAAAAAAGAAAGCATCTTCAACAAATGATGCTGGCATAACTGGATGTTTGCATGTAGAAGAATGCAAGTAGATCTTTATCTATCACCCTGCACAAAACTCAAGTCCAAGTGGATCAAAGACCTCAACATAAATACAGTTACACTGAACCTGATAGAAGAGAATGCATGGGCACAGGAGACCACTTCCTAAATATAACAGCAATAGCACAGACACCAAGAGCAACAATTAATAAATGGGACTTCCTGAAGCTGAAAAGCTTCTGTAAGGCAAAGGACATGGTAAATAAGACAAAAATGGTGGCCTACAGAATGGGAAAAGATCTTCACCAACTAAACATCTAACAGAGTGCTGATCTCCAAAATATATAAAGAACTCAAGAAACTAGACATCTAAATACCAAATAATCTGATTTTAAAATGGGGTACGGATTTAAACAGAGAATTCTCAATAGAAGAATCTCAAATGGCTGAAATACACTTAAAGAATTGTTCAACATCCTTAGCTATCAGGGAAATGCAAATCAAAATGACTCTGAGATACCATTTTACACCTGTCAGAATAGCTAAGATCAAAAACAATGATGACAGCTTATGTTGGAGAGGATGTGGAGTAAAGGGAACACTCCTCCACTGCTGGTGGGAGTGTAAACTCGTAGAACCACTTTGGAAATCAATATGGCAGTTTCTCAGAAAATTGGGAATCAATCTACCTCAAGACTCAGCTATACCAATCTTGGGCGTATACTCAAAGGATGTTCAATCATACCATAAGAACACTTGCTCAATTATATTCATAGCAGCTTTATTCATAATAGCCAGAACCTGGAAACAACCTAGATGTCCCTCAACTGAAGAATGGATAAAGAAAATATTGTACATTTACACAATGAACTATTACTCAGTGGTTAAAAAAAAAACAATGACATTATGAAATTTGCCGGCAAATGGATGGAACTAGAAAAAATCATTCTGAATGAGGTAACCCAGACCCAGAAAGACAAACATGGTATATATTCACTAATAAGTAGTATACTAGATATAAAGCAAAGGATAATCAGGCTACAATCCACAGCCCCAGAGAAGCTAGATAACAAAAAGAATCCTAAGAGGGACACATAGATTTCCCTGGGAATGGGAAGTAGACAAGATCTCCTGGGTAAACTGAGGTTGGAGGGGAGATGGGAGGATGGGTACATGAGGGATCAGGTTAGTCAAGTTGAGGGCAGGATGGAGGGGGAGGGTAATGAAATAGACATTTTGATAGAGGGGGCCATTTGGAGGTTAGGGAGAAACCTAGTGCCAAGGAAACTCCCAAGAATCTACAAGGATGACCCCAGATAAGACTCCTAGCAATTGTGGAGAGGGTGCCTGAACTGGTCTTCCCCTGTAATCAGATTGATGACTACCCTTATTGTCATCAGAGAGCCTTCATCCAGTAACTGATGGAAGCAGATGCAGAGATGCATATAGCCAAGCACTGGGCCAAGCTCAGGTTGTCCAGTTGATGAGAGGGAGGAGGGATTGTATGAGCAATGGGGGTCAAGATCATGAAGGGGGAACCCACAGAGACAGCTGACTTGAGATAGTGGGAACTCAAGGACTCTGAACTGAAAGCTGGGGAGCCTGCATGGGACTAGGCCTTCTGCATGTATGTGACAGTTGTGTAGCTTGATCTGTTTGTGGGGCCCCTAGCAGTGGGAATAGGACCTATCCCTGGTGCATGAGCTGGCTTTTTGGAACCTATTCCCCAGCAGGGATGGCTTGCCCAGCCTTGATAAAAGGGGAGGAGCTTGGTCCTGCCTCAATGTGATATGACATGTTTTGTTGATACCCATGGGGGCCTTACCCTTTATGAAAGGAGGAGGAATGGATGGGGGAGGGGGATAGATGGGAGGTGCAGGGAGGGAATGGGAAGAGAGGAGGGAGGGAATGGGAAGAGAGGAGGGAGGGAATGGGAAGAGAGGAGGGAGGGGAAACTGTGGTTGGTATGTAAAATAAATGAAAAAAATTAATAAAAAAAAGAAAGAAATTTTTTTAAAAAGATTTTTTCACCTAATACATTCCTAAAACAAGAGGTTAATATGGTCCTAGAATAAAAATACATAATTTAATTCTGGTCCTGTATTTCAATAGGAAACAAACTGGCATTTTCTCCTGTCAGCTAATGAAACAATTGGGGATTATCATGGGATGAAAAATGGACAAATTAACAGCTTCATCCAGAGCCGGCAAAGCCATTCTCCTCTTTTAATGATGACTTGGCAATTCTTTATTCTGGAAACTGGTTTTGAATACTCAGAGGGGGGATCGTGGAGAACTATGGGTAACTCTATTAAGGATGGTATTGTTTATTTATTTGCTTATTTATTTATTTTATCTCCATAGGTATAAGAAACAGGTGCCAAAGGCATAGAAAATACTGTTCTTGTTCAAGATAACTGTTCTATTTCTTATCATCACAAGGTTATTTCTAAAATATTCTTTGCAACAGAAAAGTTAAAAGTTTAAATATTATACAACCCTGAGATGAAGCATAAAAATTGGATTCCCAGGAACAGGCCAGTCAATTTTATGGATAGTGACTCATCTCCAGAGTTAGATATTTGAGTGTTTAAAAAAAAATGGGGTTTTGAGCCACCATAAGTAACTTATGAGATCTAATATAAGAATGACAACCCATCATTAAATGCAGTCATGTGGATAGCATAACATGGTGTCTGAGGTCACGAGCATTGCTGTCGCTTAAGCCAGGATCAAGTCTTCCTCTGGCCAATTACTGGCTTTATTGCCTTCTATTAGCTATTCCACCAAAAGTCAGTCACTGACTCAGAGTTGAGTTGTTGAGCCAGCCCAGGGAAGTGGATCAGTGGATGAATTAGCTTGCACAGTTATGAGGCCCTGAGTTTGCAACTCCAGCACCCACATAAAAAGCCAGCATGACAGAGTACACCTGTTACCCCCATGCTGGGGCTCACCGAATAGTCAGCCTAGCCAAGAAACAAAGAACCCCAAGTTCAGTGAGAGGCCTTATCTCAAGTGAATAAGGCAGTGAGTGATAGAGAATGCCAGCATCCTCCTCTAGCCCCTACATGCACCCGTATGTACACATATCCCTACACACATATACACCACAAGCACATACACAACATTTTTTTTAATTTTTGGGTTTTTTTTTTTGAGACAGGGTTTCTCTGTAGTTTTGGTGCCTGTCCTGGATCTCACTCTGTAAACCAGGCTGGCCTTGAACTCACAGGGATCCACCTGCCTCTGCCTCCCAAGTGCTGGGATTAAAGGCGTGTGCCACCACCACGCAGCTTTTTTTTAATTTTTAAAAAGTAAATTATTATCTAAATAAAATAAAATAATGCATGTCTTAGTCATTGTTCTTTTGCTGTGGAGAGAAACCATAACCAAGGTAACTTCTAAAGGAAAAGCATTTCATTGGGTACTTGCTTACAGTTTCAGAAGATGAGTCCATGGTCATTCATCTTGGCAGGGAGCTTGATGGCAGGCAGAAAGTCATAGCACTGGAACTGTAGCTGAGAGCTCACAATAACCATAACACACACACACACACACACAGAGACAGAGAGAGAGAGAGAGAGAGAGAGAGAGAGAGAGAGAGAGAGATCACTAACTGGGAATGGTGTGGTAAACTTTCAAAACCTCAAAAGCACTCCCCCAGGGATACATCTCTTCCAGAAAGGCCACACCTTCTAATCCTTCTAAAATAGTTCCACTAACTGGGGACCAAGCATTCAAATATATGAGCATTTGGGGGCCATTCTCATCCAAACCACTACAATGCATTTAAAATGCTTATCAAAAATGCTTATTAAAACACTTAACTAGATGAACTAGCAAGTACACATTTAATAGGTACTTGTTTCTTATCATAACAACATTTTGCTTGGCAAGATAGTGATGACATTTCTGTGATTAAAAAAAAAATATCATTTGTAGAAGTGCAGAGAGACCATGGTTTCATTTATCTGAGCCCCTACATTCATCTCTACATGTATACACACACAGGAGTTGGCTAGAAGAAGATTCCCCACCACGGTATTCCCAGCATGCACAGCTCTTTGCATTGTGTTTTTCTCTATGATAGAAAAGCCATTAAGGTGAATGCAAAATCAATACTCACCAGACAGGCTTTGACATTTAGCCAAATAGTAAGCTAAGGACATACTAGGGATAGAGATTAGGTAGAAATGATAGGACAGAGATCCACAGAGATATGTAGAAGTCTTTCTCAATGATAAAAAGCTTCAAAGCCATGCTCCTCTACTCATTAGGACCCAGGAAGAAAATTCCTCACTGTTCCCAGGCTGCCATACTGCTATGTTCTTATGAATGCCCATGAGACACACCTCATCATAAAAACAAGCTTATTACCCATGTCAAATGGCCCCCTAAAGTGCCTCCACTACCCGACAACTATGAACATGCCTTATAAATGCAATGAGAAAGTAGCTGTCTCTCTTTGGATTCTCACCAAACTGCACCCTGTTCCTGACCAATATATTCACAGTGTGGAGAGCACAAAGATTGATGTGGGACAGAATTCAATATCATGGGACAATTCCATCACTTTTGTGGACAGCCAGGCTCCCACTTCAACTACTCACTAGTGTACAGTGGAATTATTCATTGCAACCTATGATGAGACATCTCCAGACCTCTTGCTGCTTTTGAGTCTATTTAGAAGCTTTCTTGGCATAGCTTCTAAATAGATGGTTTGGGGGAGATGGCTGACCAAGAAGTATTTCCGGGTCTTTCACAGCCCCCTGGGGATTTACACCTTTCCCTCCATACCCATGATCCCTCTTGAAGCTGAACTGAGGGCCATCAGCAAGATATGGTCTGCCCCAATAGACTCAAGTAATTTAACTTCTAAGCCCCAAGAACACCCCAGAGGAAATGTGTGCACATGTGTGCTTGGCTAGAGTACCCATGGGAGAATTCACACAACCCTACAGCAGGAATAATAAAGCAAATGAGTTGCTCAGTGGCTAGAGCAGTGTTAGCCATGACTATAAAATATGAGGTTTTGGAACTAAACATCTGGTTCTTTTTAAAATATGAACTTGTTAACACATACACATGTTTTATAAATATTTTTCCATACAAGTGTATCATGAACTAGCCCCCACTCCTCTTCCTACTATTCTCATTCATTACTACAGGAAGTCTTACTTCTATTTCCAAGTCTTAGATACACACACAACTGCCTATCTATATAAAGTTTAGGATCCACCAATGAGAGGAAACGTGTGAATTGACTTTCTGGGTCTTATTATGCTTAAGAAAATCTCCAGCTGCATCCATATCCCTGTAAGTGACACAATCCTGTTCTTTATGCCAGAATAAAACCCCATTCTCCATATCCACCACTATTTCTTAATCTATACTCCTATTGATAGACACCTAGGTTGATTATAACTTGGCTATCATGAAAAGCATTGTAAACATAGATATACAGGTAGCTTTCTCTATAGAGTCTTTCTGTATATGCCAAAAGTAGGATAGCTAGATCATATTCTATCTTAGCTTTTTGAGATATCCCCATGCTGGTTTCCATAGTGTCCAATCTAATTACACACCCACCAGTCCTGTTTAAGGGTGCCCTCTCTTCCACATCCTTGCATCATGTTATGTGTTTTCTTAATGATAGCCATTCTGTCTGAAGTGAACTGGAAGCTCAGTGGTGTTATAATTTTTAATTCTCTGATGCATAAAAACTATTAAATTTGTTTTCATATATGTATTGGCCATTTGCATTTTATCTTAAAACTTTCCATTTCATTTGCATATTTATTGACTGAATTATTTGGTATTTTGGGTTGCCTTTTGAACTCTTTATATGTAGTAGATATTAGTTCCCTGTCCAATACTCAACTAACATTTCTTTCATCCACTCTTTAGGCTGTCTTTTCAGTGATTTGGCTCCTTCACTGTGCAGAAGACTTAATTTTATGTAGTCCAATTTTTCAATTCTTAGTTTTTGTTCCCTAAGCTATCAGGTTCATTCTCAGTAGGTATTACCCATACCTACAGCTTACAGTTTTTCCTGTATTTTCTTGTACCAGTTTCAGACTTCTGGGTCTTACAGTAAGATCTTTGATGCATTCTGAATTCACTTTTGTACAAGATAAAAGACAGGGATCCAAGATTCCAGTGTTGTTGTTATTTGTTTTAGCTCTTTTTGGGGGGGCTGCCACCCAGCTCCCAAATAAATCACACCCAGAGGCTTATTCTTACTTATGAATGCCCAGCCTTAACTTGGCTTGGTTTCTTGTCTGCCTTTCTTAACTTTAAATTATCCTGTCTACCTTTTGCCTCTGGGATTTTCTTACCTCTGTGAATCTAACTCTTACTCTGTATCTTGCTGTGTAACTGGGAGGCTGGCCGCTGATGTCCTCCTCCTTCTCTGGCTCCTAGATCTCCTCTTCCCAGTTTTTCCATATATATCTACTCTCTGCCTGCCATCCCCAACTATCCTTTCTCCTGCCTTGCTATTGGCCAGTTCTTTATTAGACCATCAGGTGTTTTAGACAGGCACAGTAACACAGCTTCACTGAGTTAAACAGATGCAACATAAAAACAAAAGTAACACACCTTAAAATAATACTCTACTACACAGTGTCCTCTGTCTAAAGAGGCTGCGTTTTCTCCAATGGGTGTTCTTCTTCACACCTGTGCCAAACATGAAGTGGCTGTAGTTGTGTGGGTTTGTTTCTAGCTTCTCGGTTATCTTTCATCGATCTACACAATTCTGAATCCGTGCCATGATGCTTTTGTTTCTCTGTCTCTCTAATGTGTCTTGAAACCAGGTACTATGATGCCTCCAACACTGTTGTATGTATTCCAGAATGTGCTAGCTCTGCAGGATGTTTTGTGATTCCAGGTAAAATTTAGAATTGCTTTTCTCATTTCTGTGAAGAATTTCATTGGAGTTTTGATAGTGCTGAATCCTTAGATCACACTTGGTACCATAACCATCTTCACAGTATTAACTCTGTCAATCCATGAGTATGGGAGGCCTCTCCACCTTCTCCAATCTTCAATTGCTTTTATGCTTTTCATTGTAGAGGACTTTCACCCCCTTGGTTAGGTTTGTGTCAGGTGTTTCTTTGAAGTTATCATGAATGGAACACTACCTGATCTCTTTTCAACATATTTGTTCTAAATATATAGAAATTCCACTCATTTTTATGTGCTTATTTTGTGTCCTAACAGTTTTCTGGTGGAGTCTATAGGGTTAGTCTTTATGACACCCATCACTCTATACAATGAACAAGTACCAATAAAAAAAA